>JABASI010000093.1:0-58832 GCA_019776505.1 Tomocerus nigrus | reverse complement strand
AGCTACACGGGGAAATTTAATTCTATTCACTAACAGAATAAATTCTTAAAGGTTGATCCACTCGGATGTTCATTAGGTCGATAGGGTGAATCAATCAAAATTCTTACACACAGACATGGATGGATCAAATTAAATCAGAGGCTCTACTATTTACTAACTTTAATTGGTGTACTCAGTGAATAACAAAAGCTTTTGATTTTTATCTCCCCCAATTCAATATTCTTCAGGTAAATGGAAGGGTTACCTTACTATTTACCTTACGGTACAACAAAGGCCTTTACAAATAGCTATAAATTATACATTACTTAGACCAACAATGGTGTATAGGCATTCTCATTATAACAGCATATTTAATTCACTTGACGGAGGACAACAAGCATCCAATACCTAACAAACACTAATTATTACGATTTAAATTACTTATGTATTTTCCCAGAGAAGCACCAAAGCAGGGTAAAAAAGAAAAGATTAACGAATCAATAAAAATAGAGGGAGAGGGCTTTTCAATATTTCAATCGCCGAATCTTTGAGATTTTGATTTGTAGAGAGGAGAAAAGAGCGGAAAAGGAAGAATCGATCAAAGAAAGCCAGGATATAAATTTGGTACTTTTGCTACAAGTTTAGAAGGCTCGGCTGATGTGGTGAAAGACGGGTAGAATAATACACAGATGAAGTGATGACATTGTGATGTGAAAAATAGGATTTGAATGGGAGTGGAAGAGAAGAATAAGAGAAATTGCAGCTAAAAATTGAGGGTTGCTCTTGTTAGGAGGTACAAAGCAGAGAGAGAGAGAGAGAGTTGGTCGGGCGGGATAGCTAATATAATAATATGCATACGCACACAGTGAGTGAATAGTTACATCACATCAGAATAGTGGCCATAGTTTTATTTGAATATAGATTAGATATCTCGGTTGAGTCGTGGGAGGTTTTTGATTTCCAGAAATCCAATTTCCGATTTCTATTTTCTCAAAAATATTCCTTTTTGATGTGACTACATTGAGAAGATGAAGGAAGTCGTCGTCGTCGTCGTCGACAGTTCATAGCCACTGACTATCAACTGTAGCATATAACCGAAAACTCCGTGGGTGCATTAGGAGGAATGAGAAAAACAAAGTAAAAGCTAAAGTGAAGGGAAATGTCTGTAAAATGGCAAAGAGAGGACCGCAAAGCCTCTTTGGCTAAACACAGCTAAACTAAACTAAACAGAAACACCGAAGCAATTTCGGATTTGAGTTGAGGCTCTCCACAAGAAAACTCAATTTAAGAGTCTCGACGACTCCAATCTAGTTCAATCTGAAGACTACCGTCTGAGATGTCCTTTCTTAATGTTTTTACAAGGAATTTTCTCGTTTCTCAAAGCGGAAATTACATATAGGTCCCTTTTCAAATAGGCTAATGCTATCACGATAACGGGAATCAAAGGGTGAGTCAGTTGAGTTGGAGGAGATCATTGGGAGTGACACCACTTAGCCATAAATAGGATCCATTCTAACAAATAAACTCCACTCAATTCAATGAAATGACAGCTTATCTTTCTACACAAAAAATCACGCTACACATAAAATCTTCTCCTATTTCTCCACTAGCAAACACGTTCTATATTATTTACATGTTATCGTTTCAGATATCTATAGGTGTGATTTTATATCATAATACGTATATATATTTTACTGATTTTTTAACACTTTACAATAACATAATTTTTCACGCCTACACTTCCTGTATTACCAACAGGAAAGAGTAAACATACTTAGAGTTAAATACAGAAGGATAAATGAAATAAAATGTCATAATTTCCTATACAATTGCTCCATTATTGATGTAATGGGATCAAATTATGAAACGCTTTCATTTCTCCCTATTACTTAATGTGCTCTAACAAAACATAGCAAACAAATTCTATTCATCTCAATTCATAGTAATACCATATCACTCACGTATGTACAAGACAAATAGATGTAATACTAGCTCGGCTAAATTGAGTTCTCCAATCCCACCAACAAATTCTAATTCTACTATACACTGATGTAGAAAGAAAACGTTTCTAGTCCACAATCATTGAATCTCTAGAGTGGGCGTCATCCACACCTACGAACATCGAACTCTTTCAACTCGATGCAATGAAATCCGTAGACCGGTTGGCTACTTAGGTAGCAATAAATAGCGATATCTGTTCTACAGCAGCTGGGGGTTCTTTTTCTTTGCGTTTTCAATTTGTACATAATTGTATGCTAATGTACCTTATGTATTGGTTAATATTTTACCGAGAGTGCTTTTTAGAAATAGTACAATACCAAAAAATATAATGATTCAATAAAATATAATTCGTGATGTGTTAGGAATTGTAGATTGCAGATTCTCAACCTCTGGTCTTCCCGAAAATATGTGCAGGGATAATGAGAAGAGGTGTTTATAATTTTTCAGCAAATAATTATTGCTATTATTTTATCATTCGGAAGATCAAATCATTTGTAGCTTATAATATTAGAGTGTAGCCTCCAGTTAATGAAATAGTTAATTGTGGAATTTGTTAATCATAAACAATTGGAAGGATACACAAGTAAAATCGTTAAGTGTATCTTAAGGGAGATGAAGGTTATAGTGATACATCTGTGTGTTCCAAGTTTTTCCAAGAAAAATGTCTGTATGTTGAGCAGTTAAGTGAAGAGTAAGATGGATGAGCCCAAACTGAAAGCTAACTGATTGTATGTGAGCAAGTAAGTAGAAGAAAGAGACATTGATGGGAAAATTGAGTTCTAAAGATCAATAATCGAGTCCATTATGTGCTTAATTGAGGCCTGTCCAATTTATCACACTTTTCATCTCTCAAAGTCTATCTCTTCATTTCAAGTAGTAAGCAACTAACTCCAGTTGCTCCTTCATCTTCTAACTTGTTACTGACTCGCATAGCAGAGAGGTTAACTTTTCTACTGTGCACTGAAGACGTTATAGAATTTCAATGTCCAGTAGCAGAGTCACGTCAATTCTACGGGAGATACTGCACTCTATACTTACACACACACCTGGTTTACTATTATTTAGCAATCAACTATAACCACAACGTAATATTCCCAGCTATAGCATTTTCTTTTTCGGGTATGCACAATGACCGACTGCAAATTCGAACGTATAAATCACAGGAGGTCATGTTTGTGTTTTGTAAGTAGCAACAACTTAAGGAGCAAGTTAAAGGTACTTTTCAGTCGGTTCTTTCTTACGTTGTTCTTGTTGAACTTGTAGTAGATGAAGTGCATGTCCTATTCATCCTTTATGTAGTAGTAACACTCAAGACATTATTGTAACTACATTCAGAGTACACAGAAAAAGGTAATTGAAGTGATGGGCTCTTATCTCCAGTCTTCTTCAATCAAATCAAATAACTTGGCTCCTTGGTTTCATAAAAGCTTTTTTGTTGGCAATGAGGTAGACGGAGCGAGGGAGATAAAATAAAGCAACAATGCTCAATAGAAGTAAATACGAGTGCAAATGTGCAGGAGAGGAATGGAAGTTCTAAGACACCTGTCCTGTCATTTCCATCCTAACAAACTTATTATTAAATCTCACTCTTTCCATTAAGATACATTATTGGTCATCAAATGGCTACCTGTGTTCCTTTTCAATTCTCCCTATTGTTCTGCACTTTAGCACAGACACATAGTGACTTCATTTTTATATCTTATCTCCAACTATGTGCGTACGTGCATACTAAAAGAACTAAATAAGACTTCAACTTTGGAATAAAGAATCAGATCAGCCTGCTTGATATCTTAATTGTAAAAATGAATAGGTAGGCTATCTCCTTTCCGTACTCAAAACCATTTACTACTGTCTAACAATAAGTAACCTGTCCTTATACAAACATAAACTATAATAATAATTTTTATAACTGTATAGTCATTCTCTGTTGCCCTATAGGAATTTTTTAGTATATAACTGGCAATGAGGAGCTTTGTTAATCTTGAAAAAGTATCTAGCTAGTTCACAGTTGAACGATTAAAATTATTATGGCAGTCATATGTATTATAAGATTAGATGTGATTATTTAGAAAGATATTTTTTATCGGCTCAACGTCTCAAGTCAGTTATGTTCATCGAATGAATCAATGGATTGATTTAGATTTTTAGATGAAATCAGGCGATGTGCCACAACATTTACAATATTCACTCAACTTATCTCTCCCAAGCATTCTTACATCCAATTTTCTCTAATCTGTCCACTAACAAACTAGAGGGGAGGCTTACAGCACAAAGCAATCAGTCTGCCATTATCAATTCTTTATTGGACAGTGCATCAAAGTCAGATCCACCAAGCCAAAGCTTATAACTACTCTATTAAGGAGACATTTAGCAATAATAAGCTTTAGCTTAGCAAGATAAATGCCAAATATGATATGATGCATAAGGGCCTACTTTTAAACGGACACAGCTCATTATCTTTCTTTACTTTAGTTAACTGTACATAATGCATGCTGTATGGCTGTAAGAACAGTTTAGCTTGTACATGCATAATATTTTTATATTAGTGTCGCCCCATGGCTAACGTGATACATTAATGTTCCATATATCTTTGACAATTACCTTAGCTTCTTAGAATATAATAATAATGAATTGCAATTTGGAGTATCTCTCAACTAGTCTAGTTAGTTACTTAGTCCAAGAAATGTCCATAATGATATCGTAATAGCATCCACATTCCAATTACAAAAACGATTGGCACGTACACACTCCCTAAGAAAATTGTTCTCTATGATAAATAAATAGTCAGATGATGACGATGGCAGTTAGAGAATGCTTACTTAGCTAAGGAGCATGAATAGGTACTTATCCATTTTACCAATATTGCCTCCTCATTAAGATAAGTGTTCCATACTCAACGTATAAATGCTATTAAAATTATCTTCGTGTAACCACAGCCAAGTCCGTTCACATTCAATTTTTTATCATGCCCTCCTTGACGAGATGATTTTACTACAGTTGAATTTAATCAAGCATCCTCAACACTGACAACTCCTAATAAACCATTCACATACATTTACGACTACAATAATCATGTGCAGATATGGAAAGACGTAAAAAGTTCTGTACAGACGTGAGAATAATTGATTACGCAGACACATAAGGTAACCTTCCTGCGATTATTAAGATGTACGCAACAATCACATACTAGCTATAACTAAAAAGAGAAGAAAAAAATTCATTTACCATTAGTAGCATAGCAAAAGGCTGTAAACTTACATTTACTATGTACCTACACCCCTGCAGATCTACTGTATTATTATACAGTTATTATGAATTATACTCACACATTACACCAAGAAAACAAATACCCGTACAAATAAGTGAGATGATTGAAATTTCCTTGAGATTGAAGTTTATTCAACCCTTATTTAATAAAATTATTGCATTTATTACAATGAACCAAGTTTTTACTAAAAATCTACTGTAGGTATGGTATACCAAAAAAGTATAAAGTAGGAGAATTCCAAAAATGGAGTTATCAACACACATAATCAAAAGAGCATATAAAATCTCGCCCTAAAAACCCGGGTTAAAAATGAGAGCATAAATCACAGGCCGTGTAATATGCTGTGTAATCAAAAGATTAGTTAGCTAATTTACATATAGCGAAGCAAGGAAGGTATTTTACAGAAGATAAGTACTGTGATAAGTAGTCGGCTAACGTAACTATACGCATACATTGACATTGATTGCCCAGCTAAGGATTAGCCGTGCTGTGTAATTGATTCACATGTACACTCTACATAAAGGTTCCTACTCCGCCTACTTTTCGACAGGAGCTCCTTAATTATAATCTATTAGGGCAATTAGAGAAGGTTAAAAGGACCGCTGGCTATACAATGCTCTTATAATGCTGCCTGAAGGCTGTGTTGTGTGTAAAGGATGAAAATGGAATTCAAAAGAGAAATACTGCTCTCCTAAGCAAACTTAGCAATTATAGCCAAGTATTAAAAACTTATACGGATTTATACGCTTTTTAAACTAGGCGGGCCAGTCCCGTGCTAGATTTTTTATCAGAGCAGAATATTTGAGTAAGGTAATCTTGTAGATCAAATAATGTGCGCGTTTAAATTACAATAGTTTATACACAGGACATACCAAGCTTTGTGTACTAAAATGAATTTAAGAGACTCTATTTACTACTTATGTACACGTTAATGGATGTATTTAGGTGCAAAGCTATGTATAGGTGTTTACAGCGTGTATTTACTAATAGGGGATGGAAAAGGTTGAATTGAATTGAATAACTCAATCTATTAGGTTCTATCTATTTCATCAAAACAACCATCCGTTCACAACAAAATCTCTGTTTCTAATCAGACTTTAATCTTAAGCTTTTTCCAGACTCGGAATCAGATATTAAATAGAATAGGACAGTGCTAGGTCCTGTATGGAGTAAGCACGTTAGCAAAATAAAAGGGCGATAATTTAAAATACATATAATAAGTGAGGAAGTAGGTAAGTGAAGGAAGGAGCATTGGCGTTAGATTACATTACATTAGTTATCAGGCAGATCAGATCGGAGATGTGTGCACTAAAATCTACACTACCCAATAGATTTGTGAGAGAAAAGGATCCAACCACAATGGAGACGACGCAAACAGCTTTCTTCCGCACAGTCGACTAGAAAGAAGCCAGTGAGTGAGAATTTGTGAGCGTGAGCCTATCTACACATACAGCACACTCTTCTGTAGGACGACGCGACGGACGGGATGCAGGGAAATCAGGAGAGTATTATTATTTGTCCTAATAGAGATGGTTGATGGATCAGCCTTTGCCAAAAATCTCCCGCAGACACCATATTCTTTTATGCTGAGTGAACTGTGCCCAATCTGATAAAATAAATGTATATTTCCCCTTGCTGTTTGAGGAAAGGAAGGTCGCTGATTGAATCTACTTAATTGTCCTGATAGTATTGAGCTAAAAGCGGCTCCTAACGAACTTGATAAGTAACCTAATGGATTTAGCTAATACTCAGGAGCACGCAATAAGTCGGGGAATAAAACATAAAACACAATTCGTAACATCATGTTGATATGATGCAAGAGACCTTAAAGGGCTATAATTAAAATCTCTTTTCCTCTCCATGCTTTTCCTCTAATTCAATTGACCAAGAGATTTTCTTCGTCCGGTCCAATTAAAACAGCATTAGAATTTGCATAATGGATTTAGTTTCTCTCTACCTATATATTTGTATATAACTTAAAATAAAATAGTTAAGAATTTAAAAACGCATATCATATACTTATGCTGTCATTATTTAGTATAAAATGCCCGGATTATAGCTTTCTATTTCACTTGTGTATTGTGCGATTAAGTTTGCTTTTATTTAATAACAAGTAGGTAGATTGAGAAACGTCAGAAAGAGATTTGAATAGTCTTATAGGAAGCGGAACGAATCTTTCTGTTCTATTGTTGGTAAGTGGCACGATTACAGAGCGGCAAAGTATTACAGAGATCGAGTAGTAAAAGAGCCGACGATTTTTCGGCAAATCCATCAAGAAGGTAACTTAACACTTTTCAATTCTTTCTTGGCAGTTTTCCTATAGAAAAGAAAACAGAGGGACTGTTTCTTGAAGTGAAAAGAGTATGTTATGTAGGCACTTGAGTATGAGTGACTATTGTGCACATAAGTAGCTAGCCATTCACTCAAGACAAATAACTATACAGGCACATAGCACATAAATACCTGTATAAAATGAAGTTGAAAATCTTGAGTAGTTAGTGAGTGTGTTATGTTACGCTATTATATTTTCTGCTATGATGCTCCTCTCACCGCTACTCATCATAAAGGTAATTTAATATCCTTCAAGTACCTATACCTATATACAACCCTCGATGTGCCCTTTTCTTAGGATCCGACCCAAAATCACAAGTTTTCCGACTCTGAAAAGACTAGACTCTTTCACAATGACGACGTTAGAATTGGAGCAAAAGTTGACAATGGCGAGCGGCTAAAGCTACTCAGACACGTATGAAGTTCAAAGACGGAGACACACAAACTTAGTAAATAAGCTACACTATATCTACTACTCAATAAGGTTTATTGGATAACTATGAAATATCAATGAATGAATATATTCACCATAATATGTCAAGATCATATCATTAACCTATGCATGTATTTATGTATAAGAGCTTTTAAGTAGCTACTACTTACTATAATATTATAATGGCAAATGATATTGCTTACAAATACTTAGATTGTCATTGTATCCACAATTGTAACATTTTCTAAAGAATTGTCGCAAATGGCTAGTTAACCAAAAATTGGGAAATGAAGGAAATGAGTGTAAGGATAGAAAAGATCTAGCATTTCAGGAGTAGGAGATGAATTTATCCCATTTAGCTACGCTATAGAGAAAGCAATAGAAATAAACAGTCACAGAGTGAAGTGATCTTTATCTTGATCAAGTGCCCACCTTTAGATCAAACGGAAAACGTACATGTGTGTTTACAGAAAAACAGAGTATGTGAATGTGTATCTATTTTTGTATAGAAATTCGAATAAAGGATTTTACAAGGTACATAGGTAGGCACTGTATGGGTAAGTAGCTCGAGCTCTTTCGTTATGCTGCATTTCTTTTCTATGGAGTGGGACACGCGAGCTCCTCGAATGTCCAACCTTCATAATCATAAAAGTGGGAAAGGGACAAATAATGTGACAAACAAACAACACTATTTTCATGTCCGACCAGATAGGTTAGCTACTAACTACCCAATAACACAGTCCCTGCCACTAAACCGCTATGTGTTTTACAATACAATTACACAAGTCTAACTACCAATAGAAATACCTATGTGCATATCTATGCACTTCGATTTCCAATTCAAACCTAAAAACTTAGTTTTTGTGTGGACTACTTTTGGAGAGAGTGTACTTCGGCTATATGCATTGCTTACAACTTTATTATTGTACATATAAGTAAAAGAGAACTGCCAAATGTTCTTGTTCTGCATAGTAGAATGCATTTGAGATTTAATATGTACGCTCATTTTTGTGATAAAGTCTTTTTCTGGGGGATTGGTCGTTTACACCGGTTATTGAGTATTTTCGTTCCAATTCAGCGTAAATAGCAACAATCTTTATCTTTATCTTCTATCGATGTAGCCATTTATTTAGTGGCCATATGAACTTTGCCTTTTTCCCGATAAAACTCAATAAATTCTTTGATACGGTGCTAGGAAGTGCATGAAATTGTTAGCATTAAGCCTCGTAACTGGAAAATAAATAACTAAACGAGAAATCAAATGAAGTATAATATTGAGTATAAAGATAAGAGAAAATATGTCCTAGCTCTAATGCAATAAAATAGCAAATTCTCAGAATAACTAGGCGTGTTATAATTTTATAGATTTCTGTGCAAAATAAATTACAGATGTTAATACGATTATTTATAGGTACAAGATCCGGTGTTGGAGGAATCGGGTGAATTTCATGAAAACGGTCGGCCAACGTTTTCTTAGCTTGAGTAAAATTGGAAATAGCAAGTTGATTAAAATAGAACATAATGAACTCGGATGAAAATTAATTTAGCTGGAAAGGACCAATCTGAGACTATTATAATGAGTCGAAAGACTTAATAAAGGAGAGCTTAAGCTTAATGAAATGTTGATGCAGTTACAAAGTTGAGGGGACGTAACAAAATTAATAAAGTGATAAATAAGTATAAATTTTTGATCTGCTGTCATGCACAATAGCATAGCGAGAGGCTCAACTCCAATGCCAGCACAACTGAAATCAACTGACATCCCAACTTTCCATACTAACGAAATTAACTAAGACTACCTAATAGCTATGGAGTTTTAATGAAACGAAATCAGGGCTCATGTCTCTATCCATCTAACTTAACTAGCTCGTTTCAACTTCAATTTACATCCTACATCTAAGGAGCAGCATACATATTTACTTATCACTAATACGCAGATACCTACGCGAATAAACTTCATAACCAAACTACTCTTCTTATATTACTTAATTACTCCATTTATAATACACAGATGTATACTTACGCTATTACTATTAGAATTCAGGGAAAGACATAAATATCTTGGCACTATGTTTTCTATAGCTCTATTAAACATCCTACTAGAGACTTAAATATAATATAAACCCTAAAACCGACTAGACTCAGCCTGCAGGGAATCAAAGCAGCAAAGTAAAGCTCAAGGCAAATAAATATTTTCTGCTCCTTAGTTTTCCAGTCCTTCTATTTTAAACTAGGCCGGGGGAGTGGGAAGTCTGAGAAGTGAATTTACGATTTCCAGACTTGTTATTTTCTACGCCTTTTGATTTTGTGCAAACATGTCCATAATTTTATTCTTTCACTAAGAACTTGTGAAATTTTAATTAGAATTAATCAGATAGCACAGCATTTCACATTTGTATTTGTTTCTGAATGGTACACAAAGCTTACGTATCTGTAAATTGTAATTGAAGAATTAATTATGCTGGAGATTATTTTGTGCGATGGTGTATAGAATTTACAGAGGATCTGATCTGATGCCTTTAGGTTAGTTTTACAAAGCTCTATCAAGTTGTTTCGAATGTTGGCGAGTCAGTGATGCTAGTGAATCACATTAATCTGAAATTAATAAGGTGCTAAAGCGATTTCAACAGGAACAAAGTAAATGACTTATGGATCAATTAACTTCCAAATTAAGCACATTACACATTCCATCTACCCTTCCCTCCAGAATTTCTCTTTTCATTATCATCAACCTAGAATTTCAATTTGCACTGGGCCAACAGAGAGCAAGAGGAGTTCTCACGGGTAATTGTGTCAAACAATTGCTATATATAACTTTATAATTGTCACTGATTCATTTACAGAGGCAAGAGTGACTCTCCTCTAGGCTCACTCAGTCTAAGCTTCGCTAATTATTTTTGCAAAAATTTAATTACAGTGATTCAGGAAATTATTAATTATGAATCAGCTAACCAATCAACACTGTTTTCGTACAATGTAAGAGGCAGGGAGTGACAATTGATTAATCTAGCGAAATTCAGAGCCTCTCTCTTGAGTGAATTACAAAACGTGAGTGTCACGAAGGAATTTCGCTACGTACCTAATATGGAAATAAACAAGGATTTAATTGTACAATCAGAAAATATGTAGGAGTTTGTATCAAAACTCCAATCACTGAGCGGAAAGTTCTAATTTAACCCTTCTAGAATTTTCCTAGGTGAAAATAGGGAGATTTATTGCTAGAAATAGGGAAGATGCAGTTTATCATTTTGAAATTCAGTTATCAACAAAGAGGAAAATGAAGAAAGATGCGCACCTGTTTGCTTTACACGGTTTTTTGTCATTTTCTTTGAAAGTAACTGTAACAAGTCCCACTTGTCTATTATCTCCCATATTATTACACTCAATTAGATTACATGACATTTCTTTGCTCGTCAGTATTAGCGTTGTCATCTGTGAAGCCCATAAAGTTTTTTATTTGAAGCCCTAGGCCATTGTTTCTCAGAGCAGGAAGGATTCAGACACAATTCCTCATAATAATCCATCATTCGCTTCCACCTAATCAATTGTCAAACACGAAAGTCCTCTCAGCCTTGATTTAGTCGTTTACGATTAAATGACTTTGGAAAATCCATAAACCTTTTAATACGAAGCCGAGCCAGTTATTTATTACTTAGTTATAATCTCCCCTTTCGCTAGGAAACTGCCGTGCCTGTTCTGTGAGTGTGTGTGTTTGTGTCGCAAGTTGACTTAGCACAAGATTTACATTGCCTCGACCTCGGTGTTCAGATTCGAAAGTAAAATAAAGACAAACTAAATAACACTCGTACAACTCAGCTCTCCTTTCATCTCAATTCTCTCACAAATCTAATCAGTCTGCACAAATTGAAAAGATTACCTATGACACTCTTGTTTTTCAAAAAACTCTACACTCTCATTATTGCCTTGTAAATTGAGTCGAGTCGTCTGCTTTATTACATTTCCTCTCTCCTCCATTATACAAACGAGTTTACTATTCTATAACAATACTCTCCTCTCAACTTACTACAATATACTCCACTACTACTATTCGCATGTAAATGATTCTAGTGCAAGAAAAAACGAAAAAAAAACTTTTTATAACAATACTATCTTAAATCTTATTACAGTGCAAACAAGGATATTTTTAGGGCAAGACTTGATATAACTTCGGGACGTATACAAACATTGTTTGCCAGAAAATAGTATTTCAACGGAGCTAACTTAATAAGTAGCTATTTGATAGATGTATTGTCTGTTTATAAATCAAATGGAGATATTTCCCCATATAAATTCAGAAAGATATAGCCATTGAAGTGAAAATTGCAATAAATTCTGACAACGAAGGTAACGAAATTTTTGACAGTTGAATTTCTACAAATAACATCACATGAGCTGAGAGACAACAGTTTCTCATGTCAATTTCGTAGATACTATTATATCCAAGACAGGAATGATGTTAAGGGAGATAAAAGTGTAAAAGTGTGAGAACGGCCAACGTGATGCAAATAGTTTGTGCTAGTATAAGAGAAAAGTGGAATAAAATGTGTCTGGGCGGAATATTGTCGGTGATCTATAGATACTTTAGTGAATAGAGAGCTGCGAATTATAATGTCTGTCTGCAAATGTTTCCCCCGATAATCGTATAATGTAATGATATCAATTGAGCCGCTGTAAAAGTTTACTCTTATGAAGTGAAGTAATAGGGATGAAGTGAGATGTAGCATAATGTAATGTGTGGTAATGTAATATACTTATCTGTATCTAATGTTATGTGATCTGATGTGGTAATATAATGTCTAATGTAATGTAATGCTCCGTTTGGCTTCGCTCGACACCTAACTAATAGTAATAGCGTGTAATGATCATTTAGAGTTGAGTGGATTTTTTCTTGAAATAACATGACTAGTGGAGATAGCTCGTTTGCCAAATGTGGAAAAACTTGTGTGAACGCATTGCACTGGAGATAAAGCCCTTAAATCGAAAATCCCATCTGAATTTTCTGTAGGAGAGGTGCTTGCGGGAAAAGTGTAATTTTTCGTGGGAATCCACTGATGATCCGGATCAGAGCCACTTTCTTTTCTTATCCTATCTTCTCTTTGTATCTTCACTACTTCAACATCCTGTTATAATAATATGAAAAGGCTAGAGCAGCAGACACATTACATTACACATATCAATAGACATTGGTTACTTGAGACACTCGGAGCGTAGGCTAAACCTTACAGTAATAGAGCAAACTATCATCATCCCATTTACTTGCAATAACTGTGGGAATCTCGCCAAATGTCTCCCGATGCCCTTTCATCCCCATACTACATATATCTACACTACACTCAAAAAACTACCGGGACTGATAGATATGTACAGTGAGCAACGCATTTGACACAGACTATACTACTACAACATTCGCAATGTGTAACCAACCACACGAAACCAAACGAACCTTTATCCACAGCCCAATCCTTCCTAAACTCAAATAGCGAAAGACTCCATCTCTCCCACTATACTAAACACATGCATACGGACATAATATTATCGTTCCCTCTCGACTTTATCTCCATCATCTATTTAACTCAAGCTCTACCTTGAACGTTTACCCTCTGCAAAACACTTCATTCTTACCCACATCAGTTTATCATCTTCATTTTTAAGTACCCACTGACAAGAAGCTATTACCACTAAATATATCTACACTTTATACACAACTGCTGTAGCAGCGGCGGGAATTCTCGGAATAACTACTAACTGTAGTATATCATTGAACTCCCTTGCAATATCTTTAAGACGTCTTTTCCCGTCTATCCAAATCGAAAGATGATTTTAAAGCAGTTAATAATGAAATTATTACATGTTTCACATTGGAAATAATTATGTGATTAGTCATTTAGTGCATCCAAAAGTTATTTAAGTCCGAGAGTTACAAGTTACATTATTGCAACAATTACACAAAAATATTGTTTTTCATATCTCGATGCCATTTTCATGATCATCAAACGATGGAATAACAATATCTCTATAAAATAACAGATTAAATTATTAAATGTTGTTACTTGGGTTGATAATTTCAAAGATATCGATCGCTGGGTATGTTACTACCGCTATTAATTTGTGTTCAACTCTTGATTTGTCAACTCCTTGGTTCAATTATTGTAGAGTTAAATGGTTACGAAAAACTTGGAATGCCATACTTTGAAAAAAGGCTATTTAAAATTTAGCAGCCACCAGGGGAGCTGAGTTGACGTAGAGACTTTTGAGCAACACGAACGCATAAAGTAAAAGCATTCAGTTCTTGAGTAGGACTGTACTTTAATGTAAAATTAGATGGGTAGCTATGTAGATGTATTTGTTCCCATTATAAGTAGGCATACATAAGTTAAGTAGGCACAGAAAGCATATAGTGAATTTAATATGTAATAAATGTCCAAGTCAGTCAGCATTAGCCTATCAGTCATCATAATTTCACAAGCTTTTAAATAGAGCTAATCACATAAGCAGATGAGATAAGAAATAGAAGTCAATTGACAGAGGCATGGGAGGGCAAGTCAAGTAAATTCAAAACACTTATTTATTTCCACCAGCAAACCTACCGCTCTCTTTTGTTCTATTCCCCTTGTGACTTAATGTATAAAGAATTGCTATTAGTGTGCACTAAAGAGTTGGTAAATAAACAAAGTGAATTTTCTTTAATATACCTCAATGCATTTGTATTTGTAGTATTTAGGGCGCAATGTAATTTAACTACCTTCAGGTTCTGTGTACATCTAATTATACGTAAGTTAATATTTCACACAGGTTGGTTTCATTGCATGGCCGTCAGTGGACCATATTTACATAGAATAAAAAGATTATTCTAAATTAATGATATATCAATCTTTTTGATAATTTTGACTTTGAGTAGTGAAGTGAGTGCATGGGTGGGGTATCTTTTGTTTACATATTTGAGACTTGTAAGTAGAAATATGCAAAAGTTAATGTAGACACTTAGGTACGTATTAAATAGAACAAGAGTGACTAGACATGCTGAGTGTAGACTGTTGTAAGTAGAGAAAGCTGCAGAATGTTATTACCTTCTTTTCTTCACTGTCATTAGCAGGTAGTGCTTTGTGCTTTTACACGCATTAAATTGCTCAGTGATTGCATAAAGGGAAATTAGTCGAAAATAAAGCGTGTGGATGGCAGTGATATTAAAAGCGCATTTGTTTTTGCGTGAGTCATTATAGTCGCATAAATGGGATAGCTATTGCTAAAGACGCTGAATTTGAATGTGCTCGTTGGTAAGAAAGGCGAAGGAGATAAAAGAAATTCAGAGCATTAAATTCAAATCTGGATTAGTCTAATAATTATAAGTATTTACATATTTAGTCTAGGAGAATTGAATTTGAGGTGAAGTGAGGTTGGAAGGCGCTGGAGTGGCTATTGAGAGAGTAATCCTACTAATCCGAGCAGAGCCATAAAAGTATTATTATAACAAACAGGCACTCAAAGGAACAGTCAAGTTAATATTATTGCTAATCAAAATCTCACTGGAGCCATAAGGAAAAGGTTCGCTAATATAATGTGAGCGTAAACGAAGCAGTAATAAAGAGCAGGCAGGTTGTTTGAAAGTAATCGTTCCTAATGTAATGGTTAGTTGAATTTCTCAAGGAATACGATTGTGACACGCGAATCAAATGCCATACTAATGGAATGCTCCTCGTCAGCCTGCTCTTGTAAAAAGCTAATATTCAGTGTAGTTACATGCATATAAATAAAGTTCCATTAGCGAGCAGCTTACTTTACTTTAGCTTTAGATTCCTTATCGCCCGATATGCATTATTACATTACCTACATTACACACCACAACACCAGGACCTAGTGCTACTCTACATTTACTGCTCTGCATACCAACTAAATTCACTCCGTCCATGAACAGGACAGCCTGCCGTAATTTTCTTTTCTTTAGTGTGTGTTATAATAGAAGTTGACTCTTTATATTACTACACACACACTCTACATACTCACTTTATTATACAACAACAACAACCGAGAGGAATTGTGTTGTAGTGGCATTAGTCCTATAAAGTGTAAATGCAAAGCAAACTCCATGACAGAAGTCGAATGCAACGAAAAAGCAAAGCAAGGAAGGCAAATTAAGAGAACCGATAATTAAATTAATCGTGATATCCGAGTCTGCACGCAAATCTTCAACTTGCTCCACTAATACGTACTACTAATAACTGAACCTACAACTAAAACACAATTTAGCCTTAAGTATATACCTATAATATTGCTAACATATATTCACTCCTGCCCTGCCTGCCTGCCTGACTTGATAGCAACAGTCTACTCCACTGTTTGTTCCTGTTTAATGGGAGTTTGTTGCCTTTACTTTTCCATTTACACTACCAATGCGTTAATATACACTTAGACACATTTCCTTTAGGCAAATACAGAATTCAATTCACCCCACCTTGTCATGTCGCTTAGTCACTGGGCTAGTATATCTAAAAATTATATTATTATACCTACCTATAGAACTACCTAATTCCGACACATCTATACATTTCTAACCTAATGCTACAATTTGAATTTCCTTTTATGCATACTACTGTCAAATACTCACTTTTCTTTCTCATACTACCTCGATAATTAGATTTTAATTTGGCACGGACGAAATTCTAACTATATGGTACTGGTATTTTTTTAATCAAAGATACATAGGTACCTATGCTTAGAAATATGCGACTTAAAAAAGTTGCTACAATAAAACCTCCACAAGAAAATATACCGTCATTGCTTAACTGTATCTGAAAAGGAGTATGGTGGTATTACTTTTGTGGATTTAATTAATGTGTATGGTGTATTTAATTCGATTTACATGTTAGTGTAAAAACACTAAAATGGTTATAAAGATAAAAATTAATGCATAACTGCTGCTACGTTGAATGACATGTATTTATATATTTGTATGTGTCCGTCTCAGCATGAAATGGCATTCTTGTCGAAATTCTAAGATTTTTCTCTAATAATACAGTTTCGTTAATAGTACTAAGTTGAGTTACAATATAAAAAGTACGGCCTTTCTCTTGTTTCTGCCAGTGCTATGGGTAAATCTTTCTTTCAACCCGAATTTGGCTTCAGTTCCGTTTTGTTCCACGAACTGAAAGTTAATTTCAGTGCATGAGAGTGATCTGCAGTCATAAAGTTATAATGAAACACCCAAGAATAAAAAGCTTAGTTATTTAGCAGTAAAACGTTTTAGGAATTTATGTAACAGGGGAATTTAAGAAGGGTTCTTGCTATATTTACATATATGCATATACACAGGGAGAACATATATGACAGAAAGTGTAACGTGTAACCTGCTGAGTAAGTGGATATTGGTCGTTCATGACAGAGTGGGGGGATATTTATGGATAGGTATAAATAAAGAGTAGGAGAGACGAAAAGGGAAATGTTTGTGATGGGAAAAATGAAGAAAATGACTGTGACTGACTGTCTAGATTGGAAAGGAGATGAGAGAAGCGATTAGTCAAATAAACATCATTCCAGCCTTTTTATTCAGAACTCCGAAGCTGTAGACAAAAGACGTGGGCATGAGAGGCATAAAGGGAAAGAAACTATTTAGGCATTAAGTAGAGAACACACACATAGGGCTCTAGCCACTTATTCTAACGGAAAGTTAAGTCAAAGCTATTCACATTTGTTGCATGTGTGTCCATTCTTCATCCGACACAAGTTTTTATAGACACGATTGATTTAGAAAGCTGTAATTTTTCCCTTTCGCTTCCTATTCAAATTACAGAAAAATATCTGGAAATTAGACAAATTTCGTTTAACGTGCTCAAGACAGGAAAGTCAAGTTCATAGTCCAATTCTCCCTCCTTCCCACTTCAATTCCTCTACACATAACATACAGAACCTTATTGCGTATTACATCATCTCTGCTTTATTTTCTATAGCTTATCGCCTTGGCTTTTTATGACTTACTGTTCCTACTCTTTTAACCCCACATCAGTTGACTAAAGCAATCTCAAGAGTCAAATCAAACACTGCTGTGGCTTATATACTGGGTACCTTAAGATAAATAATGCTATACTTAGTGGATATGTCCTATATGAAAGAAATAAGATTAGAGTAGATATAGATCCTTTCTTCGTCCTTATTTCTTAACTTTAAGCCTCTTTAATTCTTAGACTGACTAGGATCCAGTTCCCATCTATTTCATTCCATTACAGCATATCAAGTATAACTATATACATACATAAGTCGTATTATGCAACAGAAAAGTTAGCTCACCTGGAATTCTGAATAACCAGACTGGTCAAGTCAGTTTATGTATTTTATTTGAGTTCAGTCAATCTATTCCAGTAGAAAAGCATTGCGTGTGGTGATAAAATATCGTTCTGCTGGAAATATGCTCTTAGACTAGATTCTTAGGTTTAGAAGCTGATATTATTAGCATTTAACTATATATCTAAGTTGTTTTCAATATAACATAACTACGTGCTCCAGTTATTAGTGTAGCTACAAATGGAGTGGACACAGAACTAAGAAAGCTGCTGGGATATCTTTATATAGTTTTTCAACTTCTATGGTTATTATTGAGTGAGATGGAGAGTCTGTCTGTCGGATATTATTATAGTCGCTAACTCATGGCAATACAACACAATAGAAGCTATTTAGTGCTATGATAGGACTATTAGATTATATGCCTTCTCCGTGTGGGCTTATACAGCTCTGAATAATAAACTACAAGGAGAAGCATACATTTTGATTAATAAGTTGAATCATATTGCCATTGCTCCGACTTTATCTCACGCCAAATCTCATTTGAAGCCGGTGTGCAATTTACGAATAATTACCCCCACTCAACTTGCTGAAACTTGACTACCTACCGTAGAGTGTGTATATTAACATGAGCTACTGTACTTACATACAATAACAACTACCTATAATAATACTAGAGTAAAAATCCCAATGATACATGCATTAGAGAGCTATATATATGTAGGAGCATTTATAAAAACAGAGAGCTACATAGTCAAATACACATTAAAAGTACAAATGTATCCGTGCCCGTCTTTTTCTAGTTTCCAGGCTTTCATTAAATTGAGAGAGGCGCCCGGTGCTTCTGCCTCCACTCCACTACTTGCATACTAAACACTCGTAGAGCTAAAACAATATAAATACATTGCAGTAGTTAATAGTTATAATGTTATGACAGTTAATAGTGGTTCTGTTGCTACAAATGTGTGTGTGTGTATTTAAATGTACTGGACTCCATTTCACTACTAGTCATTTGCTTTTGATTTCTAATAAATGGAACATGACTAGGAAAAGTTGGAGTTTATATGATTATAGCTACAAATCATACGATCCTTAGCTCAAGTCAGATTTAAATTAGAGCTACAGTTAAATCACTCCAGCCCTAATCAAATACACACAGTACGAGAAATAAGAGAGTTGAGGAGAAGAGGAAAAGCCCGAAAATTATCATTATGTTTCGTGCCCGCCTTTTATGGGAAAATAATAGGTCGAAACAAATATTCATAAGAAGAACTATTAGGCTCTGCGTTGACTTTCAAAAACATGAGCCTAAGTAGTGGCTACCTGTACTTATTATTAAATATTAGCTAAATATATATGTGGAGACTGAAGGATATTAGCTATATGAATCTCGGACGAGGCTCAGCACGTAAATACCATTTAATGTGTGTAATAACAGAATCAGAGTCGACTGGAGAACAAGAAGAACAACCCACCCACCGCAGACCAGCAGACCGCTCTCGGTCAACTCAAATCACTAACTCCTTCACTCACTCTCCCTAATAACCCAAAGATCCAACACGCAAATGAATTAACTCCCTTCCTTTGACTTCACAACCATTATTGTTTTCTCCGGAAAATTCGTCAAACGCTCATTTAACGCTCATTGAACCAGTTCCAGTTTCTCGGCTACCCATATACATTCCTTTTCTTGCCCTTCTTATTCTCCCCAATCATCATAATATGCAGAATGGGATGCTACTTAAAATACAATTAGGGTGAAGTTGGGGAGTCTCCCTGAATCATTCAAACAGCCTAGTATGCCATAAATAAATTTTACGCACTGATAAAGAACACACACATATTCTAAATAGAACCATACACTTCTTTTTCTATCTGTTATCATCCCCAATTTTTAGCCAATTTAAATAAATAGATACATTTAAGTATCCCAATTTTCTTTTTCTGATAGCTAGCTACATTTTGAACAAATACGATTCTACTCGCTTTATGCTTCGTTCTGTACAACTAGTCTCATTCTAATGATGCAAAGTAATAACCAGTAGAGAATTGGAGAAATATGGCCATACTGTATAATTAGGTAGGTAGATAAATAAATTAGATCGTAGCATGGAGGTCTTGAAGGGATCCGAAAATGTTTTTATGTCCAAAACGATATCTTTCCCTAATTTCATGGAATCAATGGAAGAACAAAAGTTTAGAGTTTATTACCTGCACGCGCACTTCAGGTAGATTGACTTTCATCGCTAATTCCTCGCGACTGTACACATCGGGGTAATGAGCTACAAAATTCAAAGAAAATTAATTAATTTAAATATTTTCAAAACCCGATAGGCGCTATGTCACACTACATCATCTGCCATATATAGTGTTAGTAAATATAATTAAATTGTGCATAAAATAGGAAAGGTGGGAAAGAGGATGTGAAATGAATTTACATTTTTCGAAGGCCCTCTCAAGTTCATGTAGTTGATATGTGGTTTTTCATCGCTAATTCCTCGCGACTGTACACATCGGGGTAATGAGCTACAAAATTCAAAGAAAATTAATTAATTAAAATATTTTCAAACCCCGACAGACGCTATGTGACTTTTCCACCAGCAATATGTAGAGTTAGTAAATATAATTAAAATGTGCATAAAATAGGAAAGGTGGGAAAGAGGATGTGAAATGAATTTACATTTTTCGAAGGCCCTCTCAAGTTCATGTAGTTGATATGTGGTGAAAGTGGTTCTATTCCTTCGGTGTTTCTTTTTGGGTTCGTTTAGGTCGGTGGGGCAGGGTGAAGTGCTTCCTCCGTCCTCATGACTGTGACTCCCATTAAGTAATCCATCATTTCCCCCGAAATCTGATGAAGTGTCTGAAGCGGATGCTCGGATCTTAGTGCTCACGCTGTAATCTCCAGATTCATCTGCTGAATGATCTGCAATTGAATTTTAACATGTGCAACATTTAATAAAGCTATTAAAAGAGATCGGGATCAAGTGTAGGGAAGGGTTATGAATAAATGTTGGCTTAGCATGGTTTATTGTATTTCTCAGTCTCTCCCATCACTCACACCAAGAAGGCCCACTCGCATCGTGCATGGCATGTTCACAAATTGTGAATAAAGTACAATTTGTAGGAAAAGTTAGAATTAACAAGGCCGTTAGTGCTAGATCTCATCGTGGAATAATTACCGAAGATGTATTTATGTATGCATGTGTATGTATGTGTAGACATTGACACTATATTGAGAGAAAGAGTAGTGGCCAGCCCTGAATTAAAATTAAAAGGGCTTTAATCGAAGTGTCGGTTTCCTTTGCAGCCGAGTTGACGATGATTGCCCTGTCTTGTCTTGTTCATGTCTCACCAAAGGCTCATTAAAGCGCACAGAAGGAATTAACTAAATAAGATAGCTAGCTACAAAGAGATTATTATCAATTCCCTTTATTCCTCTCGATCGATTCGTTGTTTATGTCTGTCTTCATTTCACATTTTCCTTTTGTTCCAGATCCAACTGGATTCATAATTCACAAGTTTACAACAGTGAATATAGTAGTCCGATATCAGCTCTTTTTCCTCCGTGAAATGATAACTAATTCGAAATTCATAAAGGACAACACGCCCAACTCCTAACTTTCCAAATATAATTGCTGGTTTGCACTTTGGAACTTTATTTCTTTTAGACATGAGAAGATAGTAGTTGGAGGTAGCTACATTAATTTGAGTGCATTCAGTTTGATTTGGCTCATTGTCGGCTGATTATGCTTTAATAACTAAGTGTGGCCACGTATACATCCCTCTCGCCTAACTTTTAAGCACTGGCACGAGGTTGACCGAAAAGAAAATAATCACAGTTATCTCTTCGTCAATCGTAATTGAAGGGTATTGACTAATTTGGCAAGTTTTATTAGAAGCAAATTCCCTTTAGACTTGCCATTGTTTCTAACGACACTCTAAACATAAGCCAAACGCAATGGACATAAGTAATAACTAATGATTATTATGTATCTGTACTAAAGCAATTATGAGTTTTCTTTTGTCTTTCCCAGTGTAGAATGGAATCGGAAGGTGATGTGATGGGATGTAGAATTATTTGACTGGACTAGTTATCTATTGCATTTATTCTTAAGGATGGATGGTTGAGGGCGAGCCTGGCACTTATTTTATGTCCACAGCCAGTAGCTACTGCTGAACTAAGTTGCTAGTTATTATCATGATGGCACGTATCTATCTGAACATCTTATCTCTCTCTCTCCGTCTTCCTTACGCAAAATAAATTGAACAGTGACATGCAATGGAATTGTAGTGCAACGTATTTTACCAGCCAATTCCAACAGAAGCTCTCCAATACTCATTACCTGTCTCATCTAGTTATCGTTGTAGCCTTTAGTATTTAGATGCAACGCAATAGATACAATTATACAATACAGACAGACACCACCACCACCACCACCAACCACATATGTATCAATTATAGACTTCTCTACTCAGCCTAGACAACTTTTTTCAATGAAGGATACAACACAGATGTTAAAAATTAATTGCTCTGGGCACGTCAACCAACAAATCAGGAAAGTTCACTATCCAACGCCTGTGTGGCCAATAATAAATACCCTATTACTTATTCCAATTAACTCTAAGACCAGGTTCTACCTATTCCCAATTCTTTTTTATCAGAAGATACAGTTGCAGAGCAACATTCGCCGCATGATACAATCCTAATGCAATTAAATTCAATTATATAATAATGTTTTTCTTAATTCTATTATTCGTAATTTATTTTGCATTTGATCAGCAATCCTGTCCATTCTGCCTTTATATCTGTCATTCTTTTAAATCGTTTAAGCAGACACTCAAAATGCATAGAACTACTTAAGAACGCAACGAAATGCGCAATAATATGCAGAGCAGAGTGCTTTGTGCAACTGCTGTTATATTTTTCCACGAAAAGATTAAGAAAATTAAAACCTAATTTATCCCCGGCAGTTTTTTCCCCTTCTTCGGCCAATTGCCTTCTAAGAACATAAGATGCATTACTTTTACTAGCTGTAATTACTTTCATTGATCCATTAAAGGAGATTAAGTGCATTAATACTTGCATATAATATTATTACTTACTTTACACTTACGGCGAATCGAACTTCGTTTTAACTGCACTTTTCGATGCACCCAGCACGTAAATTAATAAAGCACACAGCCACAGATACTCAAATATGTATTAAATTTGTTAGATAAGAGTCGAAGTAAAAGGTACCTACTTTGTTTACAAAGGATTCAGCCAGTGGTAAACAAATCCCTTGTGTATTTTGTACATGAATAAAGGAGTTAATAAATAAGTGACAGTGATAGGGGACAATGAAAAACATCGCCGAGTCTGAATAAAGAAACAAGAGTACTTTATGTTTTTCTCTATATGTAAAGGGCATAGATTAAAACGAAGGATTTTTGGGAATACGACTGACTACTGGTAGGTAAATAGGAAAGTGATATTTACACGCAGTTATACTCATGTAGCAATGTTCTTCTCACAGGTAGTGACATATGATTTGTAATAATATGAAAGAGCTACTCTACATTAGTCCTCCATTTATTGCTCATTGAGTTCTGTCGCCTTTTGTGTTTTGGGAATTGATTCTTAATGCAAATACAAATGGGCTGTAATCTAGAGTAATCATTGTGATCACAGAATAATATAGGAAGGCTTTATAAGTAGCATTTGCATTCGATGCTCTTTTAGCCACAGTCAAAAAGTATAATATAATAAAGTGAACTCCCTTTTGTTTTCCTAGCTATCATGTTCGGAGAGTTTGGGTGACTGCGGCTGATGCCGGAGCTTGACAAAGGTAATAATACATTGGCTCTGTTTATACAAGGCTTACGTAGTTTCCCAAGCTGCTTCACATGCAATGGCTAATGTAATCCATTCTGCTAATCATGACACGTGCAATTGGACATTTTCATGACTGGCTCATGTGTGGATTTCGTCTTACGGACTATTAAACAATTGCATCCTTGCCTGTCACTGAATATCCCGATTATAATATCTCAAATGTTAAACATGCAATCTAGTCTATTTATTATTCTATTTTATTATTAAGCCCAATGTCCTACCTCCACCAACTCCTTCCCTTCCCAGCACACAAATTTGATTTAGAACATTATTAGAGCTTAGAAAGAAATTTAGAATTAAATTAAAATAGTGTGTCTTAATCTATAGCTACACAGTAGTCCAGCGCTATAATCTCGCAATCCAATTCCACTCCGTACACGACAGAGTGTTCCATTCTGTAATATATTCCCACTTCAATCCCAACTGGCTAATCTAAAGAAAGAGACGGAGATTGAGTGGGAGCGCAACACGTTACGTTAAATGATTTACTACATAATTTGCTATATGAGAGAGAGAGAGAGAATTCTAGAGAGTGGTTCTCTATGTACGACTACGTCCCTACGTTCTATTTCGTTGTGCATGCACCCAAATTACATTAGCCATTATAACTGATTAACAAAACTGGGACACTAATTCCTAGCATGCCTCACTGTATAACATTCTAATATCCCTGCTTGATTTTAGAGAATAACTAAAGTGTATCCTTGATGTGGATTAAATGAAGAGGTGATGAACCAAAGTGCAAATTCCCCGTATTACTCTAAAATGCTACCTGTAACTACTACGTACTTAGTGCACCTTTTGGAATTAAGCAGAGCGGATAAGTAAACACTAAATATCTTTGGGCAGTTTGCTTACCTTCTTCCCTTGTCTTACACTTACATACATCCGACAAGTAAATACAAACCAAAACTAACAACTGTAAATGAACTGACACTAATCACGGTGTCTAAATGTCTACATTTCCGACAGAATGAGCCATGAGCCCCTAAGAACACTAGCTACTGCTACTGCTAAATAGTAAACATTTGTTGGTGTAGGCACAGGAATCTTTCCTCCTTTCTTAATTCCAACGCATTTACAACAATGGCAATAAGTAATAGCAATAATAAGTGCAGTCAAGTATAATGGAAATGTGGAGTGGCCCTTATTACTTACTTACTTACTTATTGTATTGTTGCAATCGATTAGGACTTGAGACTGTTCAGACTGAAAATCATCGGAGCAGAAGGTAGCTAATCAACCGTGTTATGAACCAAATCAAAAGAAATGCTTTCTCAGAGTGAGTCTCCTGATAACATCTCTGCCTCTTCCATTCCATTACATTGCATTACTATATCTACACTAATATCCCTACTGAGACAGCACAAGACAGAACCAGACAACGTCCATTCCATATAACGCCTTCCTTTAAAAACACTAGCACTCCCTTACATCATACAGAGAGACCTGACCACTACCACTACGACTGTCATGTCAATAGGCACCACTCCATTTACACTTGTGAAATTTTTCCTTTGCTATATTTATCAATATATCTCATCATTGTCATCATAGGCTACACTCCTCAAATGCACTTACCTTCTACACCCGATAAATTCTCTTGTAAGTATACCAAGTACAAAGTTGTAAACAGAGGCATGCTAAATGCAGTGTCAAGACAATGATGAACAATATGGAGAAAATAACGTTCCTAAGTGTCTCCTGCAAAAGATAAGCTAAATTGTGGTTTTTAGTTTTATTCAGGGAGATAGTAGAAGGGAATAGAATTTAAGAAGCCCCAACATTCATTTAGTAAGTAATGAGACGTAGGATAGAGAAGCAGAGAATAATAACGATCGGGAGGAGGCGAGAAAACAGACGCCTTTGGTGTTTACACCGTCAAATCAATGAGAGTTGAATGATTGTGAATTGAGTCTTCACTCATTTCTTTACTCCAAATTGAATTCAATAGAATTTTACAAGCTTTTAATTGTCTTGCTACAACTTCCCTATGAGTCGGCTGTTTTTTTCCCTCTTGTATGCTTAGTATGAGTATTGCCTTACATACCACTACTAAAGTATACCTATGTTTGTCTCTTTATAGGTATACGAAAGGTAATTCTACCCGAGATAATTGAAGATAGATAGAGATATTAGTAAGGATAGCTAAATATAAAAATACAATTTTTGTATGTGTATTGTATTGGAGTAGAGTAGGAGCATCAAGTGAAGAAGATAAAAACATAATGGCTAGATGAACTTGTTAATTAAGTTGAGTTGAAGGGCCAGCCAGTGGCTACACACTTCAGCTCATTGTCAGAGAGTGCTAAAGCAGAAAATGAGGAGTAGTGTGCTGCTGACGAGGGAGCAAGTAGAATTAATGGAAGAGCATACGTTCCAAGACGCAACTACCTTACTTAGGCAGAAGAAGCTGTCTTTCAGTAGAAGCATTAGCTGCGAACTGGGGTTCACGATGACTGTGCTATTGTCCAGCGAGACGTAATTGACAGCCGAAGGTAAAAATATTATGATGCCAATAATGATTTCATATCTGTATCTCATCATGGATTCTACCTTGACTTCACTTCTTCAATCCCTAACACTTCTACAGCTTTAACTTTGTTTCTTACTTCAATTACACGTTAATGTTTACTACTGCTGCTAAGAGCATAGCCTACGGCCGCATCTCTTTCCACCTTATTACTTTATCATTATTTTGATTTTGTACGAGTAAAGACTTATAACAATAAAACACAATAGAAAATGACATGAGGCTGCATCCTTACAGAGCAGTGTCTACTTTTAGAGTGAGTAGGTAACCCAGATGGATCTCTTCTATTTTGTTTCTGTCTTATTCTTATCAATAGCACCATCCTGTCGCCGCCACACGCTCACTTAGACTTAATTAATGCACCTTTAATTAAGAGCTCATTATACACCTGCAGCTACCAACTTGCCAATCACCGAATCTCCATGCCCCCTGCCCTCTTTACTCACTTCCGACTCTTTCCCTTCCAACATCTCTAATTAGCTAATATGATAATCTTCCTTTTCATTCTTCCTAACTGTCAATTAAGCATACGACTTCATCTTTTATTATGCTTCTTCTCCCTTAAGGCACCTTTCCTCAAGAAATCCACCACAATATTTGCTTCTCTTTGCATAAACTGCGACGAGATTTTTAGACTAAATACATTTCAGTGTAGAATTTATTCGTAATATTATTCTGTATTTTCAATATTCGATTTCAATATTCAATTTCATAACATTATTATGATCAATACTTCTCAATTAAAATAATCTGAATTAGATAAAATAGATAAAATTAGATAAACAGATAGATCGGTAATGGAATGGATGGAAAACTGACAGATAGAACGGTCGGGTCTTATTATCTCATATTGGTTCTCGGATAACTAACCAAAATCAAAGGTCATACTAATATTGAAAAATACAAGTAAAAATCCATACATGCATAATGCGCCTTAAAATATTATTGCGACAAAAGTTTCTGCAGAAAAACGGCAAGAAGTGTAAGTTGATAAGAATAATATTTACCTGTGGATAAATCGGAGGAGTTGATGTCTTTAATTTTTCTCTTGAGACTCCTGGGCTCTTCGCCGTCACTACTGCCGGTAAAGTCGAAACTGTTGAGATTCATTGCAGAGCCGCTGCTGCTAACGACAGAGAGTTCGTGTAAAGGATCACTCCTACTAATACTATTGTTATTAGCACAGTGGTGATTGTTGTTATTAGTGAGGTGATGACGATGATTATTGTGATGAGTGAAATTATTGCTAGAATGTCTCTCACTCCGACTATGATGATGATGATGGTGGTGGTGGTGATGTTTGGCTTCAGCAGCTTTAAGTCCTAAAATAGCGTCAATGGAGTGCACAGGAGTAGAAGGGCTGTTAGCGTTAATCGCAGTGGTTGTCACTTCGGAAGATTCAGATTTTAAAGTCTTAACGTCCGGTTCAGCAATTGCCGGACTAGTACTTATGCTATCTACTGCCATACTGTTTTGTCTGTGCGATGAGACGAGTTGATGAGATGAGACGAGATGAGGAAAAAAGTCACGTCACTTTCCAGACTTAGAGTAGGTAATTTGGAACCGAATGGAATTCTATACGAATGTGTCTCTAGTCTCTACTTCTATTCTGACTGGATTCGATTGCTTTTTCTCATTAACTCTGTGGAATATGTGGGGATTTTGTTTTATGATTAATCTTCCAAAGTCCTAATGGAATTCACAAGGAGTTTAGATCATTTCAGGTGTTTCACGTTGAGATTTTCTCGTTGGAATGAGAAATTGTTAAGACAGTGTCTTAGATAGGTAAGTGGTGTGGTGTGATGTGGCTCTTTCTTGGCTTGCCTTGTTTATAGGGAAATGTGATTTTGTGTATGCAGAAGTCGAATAGAGTCGAGCGAGCCAGAGAGAGAGAGAAACGGTCGGTCGGTTGAGTTGAGTGAGTCTCTTGGATTGCTAATGCTAGCTGTTGCTCAAGGTGGCAAATGGATAAGCGGAGAAGAATAGGAGAGAGAATTAGCTAAAGAGCTTTGCTTTGCTTCTCTGTTAAATTGTGTTGGTTGGGACTGGAGTGAGGACGTAGCCGAGGAGTTTCAGCACTCGTCCACTCCACTCCGCACTCCACTCCACTTCTATGCACTCCACGTCAAGGTGGAGTCATGGCGCAGAAACTCCCTCTTCCCGACCCTTCCTTTAATGTCATCTCAGGCAATTCTATCAAGGCTACTACACAACACTTTCCGAAACCTCTTCTTCTTCCACACACAGGCTATCCACTACTCTCCTGCCTGCCTGCCTAACCCAACAGCACAGCTTAGCCCATTTACTTCGTTAGTTTTTGTTTTGTTATCTTCTCTGCCGCTATCTCTTCTCTTTATCCCCTTTTTCCTCTCTTCCACACTATAACCAACCAAACTATAATGCCCTTCCACTAGAAACACAGCAAACGGGAGTGAGCGACTCAGATTCCCCGGCGACTCTCCTTCACTCTCAGCCTTAGAAACCACTTTTTCATGCCAGAACAGCACAGATCACATCACACAAGTGAGACTGCCACCGACTTTGCCTGCATTACATTTACACAGAGAAAATTCAATTTCAAATGGGAATATTACAAAAACAATCAATCTAATAAAATTTTTGCAAGTTTTATTATATATCTTCAATTTATGAACTAATGTCGTAATGATATGTTGTGTCATAGGTAATTTTATTTATTCAGCTTTAAAAACTAGTGGGATGGTCATGAGTCATAAGTCAAAAATAGTTAGTGTGTGAAGATCAAGTCTATATAATCTATATAACAGATATTTAGAATTTATTAATACTTCATCGAATTACATTTATTGTCTGGTATGGTATTTTTTATTCTTTCGTATTTCGTAGATTTCGTACACCATCATAATATGGGGTATAATGGAAACATTTTTGTTGAGCACACTTTATTTGACTACATTTATTTACGCTATTTACACTTACCATTTTATTAGGGTGTAATGCATGATGTAATTATCTGAATGATATTGTATATCTGTATACTGTGCTTTAAAAACAAAAGACGGTTAAAAATGTTTTGAAAGTTGAAGCAGATTTCAAATATTGATCTGGTAGGTAAAACAACATTTTCTTCACAAAGTTATACATTGTTTTCGGATACGTAGAACTTTCTTGGTGGTTTGGAAATATCATTCGATAGTTGTAACTTGTTATACAATAACGATGAACATGTAAGATAGTCACCATCACCAAACACGCATATAAAATGTCTTGATACACACAGCAGACATAGGCTTCTTTCATGCATTTTAATGTCTCAGTATGGTTTAGGATTAAAGTGCCCTTGGAAGAGGGTGTTATACAGATATATGTGGGTTACCTGTGAAAAAATTGTCAATGCTCTTCTATACTGTCTTGATACTTCAATAATGTTGGGGAGTAGCCATTAATATTTGATTAGCATTTATACAACACAATTTCAGTAATTTACTGCCTCTAAGTGAATACCTACTTCCTCGCGTATTAACCTAATTGTCTTAAATACCTACTGACGTTTTGCAATACGATACTGTAGCTCTTTGTTCTACTAACCCTTAATAGTCACTTGCGAATTTATGGGTTTATATTATCAACTAGAAAATTAAATGTGCTCGTGATTTAAAGAGTTAAGTAGTTGCATGGAACAGTTAAAATTTTAAATACATGTTACATATTACACATATAGTTACATAGTATTATTCATTAACTAAAATGTGTTGTGTGTCCATAATAACGATTCTAAGATTTCACGAACCTTGAGCAGCTTAATTTTTAATTTAACAACACATTTATTTCGATAATAAGTGTTCACTAACCTACCAAATATCTTTCTTCCACCATGCGTCGACAAGAAAATGCAATGTAAAATGTTCAACTTCTGACAAAGAATGCTAGACTCAAAACACAATAGTAATAAGCAGATAGGAATCTGTGGTCTGTGACTTTAGACTGTTAGTAATAATTTTAATAGGACCAGGTAGCAATTTTGCCTTCATTGTAAAGACGTTTCCCTACATATTATGATGCTTTGCGGAACTTGTAATAACTTCAATAATGAATTCGATTTATATGAATACATTATATTATCACATAAATACATCAAACCATATCAATTACTGGAATTTTTTAACAATTAGACACAGATTAATTACTACTTTATTTAAAGAATGTAATTCAGCAGCAAATTGGAAACAACGCGTAGCATACTAATAATATTATATTTTTAACATGATTGGCAGGCTAAGAATGGATTTAACATTTAACTAAAGTAATCAACTTTTGTTGCATGTACACAGACTATTGATGTCTTCTCACTGATGTACACTAACAATCGCATTTTGTTATTAAGTAGCTGCATTAGGATAAGTCTCAATTTATTTTGCATTGAAATTCCTTTCAAATTGATAACTGTATTTGTTTGTGGACTAAATCGTTTATTTAGTTAGGAGGAGTGCATTACAAAATACATTTGTATCAAGATTTATAGTCTAGAAGGCAATTGTACAAAGATAATGATCTTAGAAATAAATAAATGCTTCTGTACTACCGATCTGCAACTTGGAATCCCTCTCGAGCTAAAGTAACAGCAAATATTGCTGTTTTGATTTACAGACTCAATCAACAGCTCCACCCTTGGTATGCAGTGCAGACTGCACACTCATTAGTCAATGACATAAAGACGGACACAACAGAAGAAAATAAAAGCCATATAAAGAGACAGAAAAGACATTAAGAAGTTATGACACCATCAGTTGACCGCTATCAAAGCACAAATCTTAAATATCGATTCATATTTCCTTGCAGACACAAAAATAATGTTATAGTATTTGGTATTTATCATGCCTATAACATATCGTCAATACAAATCAATACAAGTAAATGAGCGAGAGGTTAATGTTACAATATTCTAATGAAGCTGTCATTTGACTAAATAACTTTTCTTTGTACTTTGTATGTTTTCTTGCAATGGAATGCAGTGACCGCATTCTATCTTCAAGACACTAATGGATAGTTTGCTTTGTTTACCGTTTCACCCACACTACATCAATGAGAAAATGGGATTCACAAAAGACAAAGTATTTAAATGAAGGTTTGTTAATAGACCTAACAGCACAACAATTCAATTATATTCCTAAAAGGACTTTATATTTTTTGACTTTGGGTTTCATGTTAGAAATCAGCAGATGGCTAAGTATCTGAATACTTTCGCTCAATTAGGAAGTAATCTCCTAATTTTAAAATAACTCAAGGAATGGGAACAAATTATCCATGAAGGCTTTTCTTTTCTAAACTCATAAACAATTGACCGCAATTGTAAAATACACTGCGAAATTTAGGTTATTTTATTTAGAACTAAATGAGTAAGTAACTACTTTAGTGTATCTACTTATGTAGATATTCTCTTGAATATTAGAAGTCTTAACTAACCAGAGACTCGCTTTATTTACTACTTTGTCATCAGAGAAATAAAATTTGTCATTGGTATTTTGTTTACCTACTCCTACCTATAACTCTTAACAAAGATTGCTAGTTTGTTGTTAACTAGCAAAGTAGGACATCATTAAAACAAAAGCCATGCTCAGATTAGACAATATTTAAATAGCTCTTGTAGTATTAGTAGATGTCGTAGTTAATTTTATGGTTATCCTTGAATGTTAAACAAAAGTAGGTATAAGGTACCTTCTTTCTACATAAGCTTCCAGTAAAATTGAAGTAAGTTATATGAACTAATGGCCACACAAACAGAAAATAAACTATTACTCCTGAAATTGAATTTAAATTAAATTGTTTTTAAAAGTAATAGGACAGATGTGACAGGAATTGTGCTCCGGGCTGTAACGCCCAAAAATTAAAATGGGCAGGAACTATACAAAGTAAAATCAAAAGTACAAAACCTGCGGATCACTAAAAATGAAAAAATGAGTATAATGTACAGCATTTCCTGGTGTACATACTATACGCGCTGCGTCTCATCCTATTCCTTGCCTATCATATCAGATGTCGGAAAACTGTGTGTGTATAAAAGATGCTGCCTTTTCATGCAGTAGTGGTTCATAGTCGCAAGAACGCAGCTTTATAAGCGAATGTATAGCGGTGGTTTAAATGTTTGGAAGGGAGCTTGCCAAATGTAATGTTGTCCATGGTGGTGGTCCCTGTAAAACAATCAGTGAGCTATAACACAATGCCCATGTGTCACATGTACTTATTGTAATTTTGTAGTGCTGAAAATCAAATAAGTATCTCTTCAACGATCAAACTCAACCTTACAAACAAAGAGGTTTAAAGTGGTACTGCCGATGGGAGCAGGCGAGACAATGACAAAGGAAATAAGCCGCAAGCGAATTTAGAAATGTTCATTACACATAATGCTGTTAACTCTTTTAAGTCGCTGTCACTTACTGTGGATTTGGTTTGTCTATTTACCAGAAAGTACTACCCACTATGATACTGAAAATCATACGCTACGTAATATTTTGAACAAAATTCAAAATGACAAAATTTACGACAATTCCTTAGCTTTGGCAATAGGAGCTATAAAACCTAAATAAAATAGTGGGAATACTAGATTAAAAATAGGGAAACGAATTAAAATTAAAAGCTGCTTATGTCATGTGTTAATTTTTAGCTATTTTTTTCACTAAGAGAAATCAGTAGCAAACGAAGTACTTGTTAATCTAATTTAGTAGGTACTTACAAAATACTGTATTTAGAAAATTTGATAAAATTATGAATTCAATAATTACAATGCAGTCTAGTACATTATTCAAAATTAGAATTTGGTTTGATATTATATTGAAATGAGAATTAAAAAGACTGACTTTCACGAATTGTCATTACTTTGATATATCCCTTTGTATGCATGTCATATATAGGTATAGGTATGTATTTAACTTTCAGTATACCTGCAGTGTATAATGGGGAATGGTTGGATATGATTCTATGACAGACAACTGTAACTTAACGCAACATGGTCCAATTTGTTTGTGAATAAAACATTGTCGAAGAGCCAAAGAACATAATGCAATTTGCAAGCCACCCTGGAAGTCGACATCTGCCACATTTTATTCAGCGAATCCACAATGTTGTTCCGTTTCTGTCTGTGTAAAACTTTCATCGGCCGCTCTTTTCTCGTTGGAAAAGCATGCATCCCCCATTACATTGCAACAACATTACATCGCATTACGGTGACTTTTCTTCACTCCACTTTGCTAACCCAACTAAACGTACACATTCACATTACGTCACATTAGATTGAATAAAAGGGACGAAACATCATTTCTGATAGAAAGCTATCGGACGGAGATAGACGGCGAAAAATGCTTTGCCAGTCCAGTGTGCTCCTGTGCTCTATATACATACCCTGGTCTAATAATATATTTGTTGATGCTATCTGTAGGCGTTATTCCTCATTTATATCTCCCTTTCTATGTTCTTTACAGAGTGAGCCTAATCTCCATTCCAATTTCCACCCAACCCATTCAATATTCAAAGAGATCTTTTCTACTCTAACCTAACCAATTCCATTTCCGAATCTATTATGTGTCTACTTGCTTTCATAACATGTCTATTTTTCACTCAATTACACAACGTAATTTGGGTATTTGAGTTGCTTTTTCGTGCCCACCATCGGCTATTTAGCACTCAAATCCAATTATGACTCTCTAAACTCACTTTTTGATGTGATGACATACACTATCAAAAAAGCATTTATATTCATAACTTAAATAACGTAACCATTTACTCCATACAAGACACAAACTTATAGTTTGCACCAACCACGGATGGATCTGCGTTGTTACGTCGTTAAAAGTTAGAACGAAGAGAAGCACACAAGTAGCACACTATGCAATTTTTGTCATCTCATCACATCGCTACTCTATTTTCATTTCATAAACGAAACTAACTTCGTTTCCTTCTTTTTTACTTAGGATAACATGTACTAGTATCTCAAACTTTAATCGATTTATATCTTTCCATGAATAATTTTTCAATAAATACTGAGAAGGCACTTTGTCCTCGGCTTTTGCTACGCCTACTATTATTAACTATACATCATTCTCTCGAGTGTCTACACGCATTCTATACTTTAACTTAATAAATTCTGTGAAGTACCATAATGAATGCAAAAGGCAATGATGCCCACTTGAACTACAACGGATTCTTAGTATAAATTAATGCAACTGTTAATGAAAAGGGAACTTTCATAAGTAATAATGGTACTCTGATAAAGTTAACTTTTAAAAGGTAATAATCTATTTGCAAAAACGTCTAGATAAACAACATGATTGGATACTCCTTCAGTTTTAATGAGGCTACATTCATTCACAGCAGTAATCAATTTACAAGTTACATATTGGGATTTTAGTTTCTAAAGTTATAAGACGTGATATAAGTATATTGAAGGTAAGCTGTGTTGAGTATCATGCATGGTTACTTATCTTGACATTGTGAACCCAAACTTGGTTTACACTTGAGCAAAATATAAATAGGGTTTACATTTTAATGTTTATATTTTATCTATCTTGATTCTATAGAGGATTTAATGTGGAACAATTATTGTGTATTTTCGGATTCGAAATGAACATATTTTCTATAAGTTACATAAATAGTACTGGAATTGTCGCACTATTTCTTCTGAAATTGTTGGCAATTTATAAGAGAAATATTGCGCCAGTATATAAGCTGCATGGCTGAGCTTTACTGTTAGATAAGTTAGCAAAGTCGTTTAATTAAATGGAGCCTGATAGTTGTATGACTGAACAACTAATAACTAATGTAATTAAGAGAGGAAGGTAAATACTATAGAGGAAATAGCCCCGAGAGTCTTATTTAGTTGATAAGTAACAAATTCGTACTAATTAGTTTTTCTTTTCGCAAGTAGGGAGTAGAATAGAGGAACTCTGTTAGTTGGATACTTAAGGATTAGCCATGTTGATACGATGATCTTCTTAGTGCGTCACCTCATTACTTCATGCATTGCAAGAGGATCTCTCTGGGAAGGTTGGCTAATTCCATCCTTCTTTTCACTACGGACTGGTTTACCAGCCTAAGAACTAGGCCTCTTCCTATACTCTCTATATCTACTTATCTTTTATTAGTTGCCCAGCCGTTGATACTGGCAAAATGCTGGCATTCCTTGTAAATATATGGAAAGGGTAAATAGTAGACAGTAGACACCTACAAAACACTACATCCATGCAATGTCAGTCAGCAGATAGGTATAGACATGTAGCTAATATTTCTATCTATTTTGATGTCTGCTGTACAGAATGAATATTACATGGCTGCATCAGGTCGTCGGGGAAAAGCTGAATGAAATGAAAGCTATTCTTACTACGTACTCTTCACTCCTATGCCTTAGCACTCGTCCAGTTCCCACATCAAGTGGAAATAATGAAATGCTCTTGTGCGTTCATTAAGATCTTTAACCCTTTCACACCAACGAGTTCCCCGTTCCCCTCTAGCATACTACATGCATATACTTATACACACTGTACTAGGAGAAAGAAAGCAAAAGGCAAGTAATTATTGCACAGTCCTTATTTCTGAGACAATACTATATATTCTAACTATGTGCTATATCTGTATCATAATGTGGTGTGCATTTAACACATGTTCTCGTATAATGCATACCTAGGTAAATATATTGTGAAGCATGTACTGTTACAAATTATATCTCAGTATTTGTATGTACCGTATGTACCGAAGTTGGACTATTGCCTGTCCATGGTTCTTGTATGTAGGAACTTCTAATTTATAACTACTTGGAGGAAAGATAGGGAGAATGCAAAATAACGAAGAAAATCAATTGACGACTTGAGCAGCTGCAACGAAGTCGCCCATGAAACTGATAGTGATAATGATAACAGCTATTTACCGATGATAATTCTGCCCCAGAGTGTGAGGAATGACCATTTTTCGGGCTACCTATTTTGTACAAATAGTCTTGGCAAATGTTTTTTTTTTAATTTGAAAGTAATTGTTAGAAAATAATTAGTTTACTGCACAAACGGGAAAAGGTCCACTGCAATTAAAACGATGCGACGATAGAGTTAGTTGGATCGTTCAAAAGAAAATTTTTGTCCTTTTTCTTTCACATCTTCGCATGCATCCTACTTTTAGAAACACGATGGATCTCGCCCCATTAAAACCAAAGTACAGCACTGCCACTTTTAGAAAAGTTAAGTTACCCGTATGTAATAATACGGGCTCTAGATTCTTATATTTCGAATGTGCATTACAATAAAGTTATGTTACAGTAGAATTGAACTTTTTGGGCTAGACAACATTTGCTATGGCATATTGATTGAAATTAAAATTACTATTCAGCTTCGTCTCTTCATCTGTAATTGCATTAAATCGTTCAAGAGCTTTCAATGGAGCACAGGGAAAAATTAATTTTCACTGCCACTCCTACCCACCTGTTCTGCTCTTTCAATTTACAGACTGGGTCACACATGTATTTAAAGCAGTTGTCCACTCACTTACTGTATACCACATTCAAATTGAGATTTACGCTTTAACAGCCTTTTCTACAAACTAACAATTTGTGGAATGGATTGCGTCACTGGTTTCTCTCCTTGTTTGGTTAGGTATATTTTCGCTATAATGAATCATGCTCTTAATTTCATGCAAAGTAATTATTTTTTAAATATTGGGCAAAAAAGAATGGGATCCTGGGGAATATCAGTTCAATCCGTGTTGATCAAAAACTGCAACTCGTATTTCCAGATAATATGACTGGGATCATTGAGGTATTTCCCAACCATTTTTCTTGCTTAGTTTAAAGAGTTATGGAAAAATTGAAGATGCGGGCGTTTGACTTGGTAAGTTTTTCTATATCCTTATAAGTCCAAAGTGCACAGTGAGTTTGACAAAGATCAGTTTAATAAATACAGAAATTAGTAATGCTAATTAAATGGTAAATTGACGCAGTTTATTTTTATACATTAATATTAAATGACTTGCAGCATCCATTGCTGTTGTGGTTGCATATCCAGTTGAACATATCTTTGTACTCTCTAACATTAAATAATTACAATGAACTACATTATGTAGAGTAGACAGACAGGATAATTCAATGCTACATTCCCAGTTAGAATAGTGTGTACAAGATGTAATGGTTAATGCACTAACAATCAGTCTCACTTACTCTATAACGAATTTTTATTGCATCAGTATACTCATCATTTATCGTTTAAATGAAACAAGAATAGGATCTGTACTAACTCTGTGTGTACATATTCAAATGTCAGATTAAACTGGCTATGCATATATGTGGCTTGGCTATGCTACTTGAAAACGTTCATTTATGTTAGTAATGTGTAAAGTAAATACTATTGAATCTATTTACTGTTTATTAGACCAGAATAGATGAAGTGTGAAAAAAGGCAGAGAAGACTATTATAAACAGAAGGAGCGTAAAGCGTAACGTATTTATAAATGCAGAGAGCCAAAAGGGTTATTGACGAATTTGCACCGTCCCTAATTTGATTTGAGTCTCAGGAAGCATCTGGTATCCACTTCTATTCTCATTCCACTTACTCTGTTGTAGTCACTATAGGTAAGCGCTGCCCCACTAAATAGACTTCAGTGTCGCTACCTATTACCTATAGCATAGCAGCTTAGACCTACGTTATTCATTCAATAATCACCGTGAAGTGAACTATGTCTACTACACACAAAATCAGTGAGTGAAATTACACACAAACCAAATCAACACTGAAGTGAAGTGAATTATTCTCTTCTACAGTAGTAAATAATAAAGGATTCACTTTGGTATCTTTATTTAACACCAATGCGAAGTAATGCTACTGCTCTCTCTAAGCTACATCGTATGAATAATAGCTTTCCTCTCATAGGACAACTGTTTCCAATTACATACCTATTCCTATATGTTGTCTTTCTCTTATTAATATTTAATAACAATACGAGAGGGAAAGAGCAGTGTGTATAACATTGTAAACTCTTCTATACGGCATGAAATGCTATATTATGCTAGTAAGTATAATTCTAATAATATTAGTAATGCATGTTTGCTGGAAGAAATTTTTTTCATAAGGATTTAGTATATGCTTTTTAAACTGAAGGTCTGAAAGTTTAATGCCCTATTATGCTGATCAGTTAAATATAAAGAAGAAACTAGACAAAAATCTGTTAAGTAGATGAAAGAGTGTTGTGAATAGCAATGAGTATGTATAGTTACTATTCTTAGCTCGGTGTAAATTCAATTTCTACAAAATTTCTTTGTTATATCAAGCCTTTATAAAAGTTTCGGCTAAGAAGTTGGATGGTTAACTGTGTGAATTAACACAAACTGTTGTTTAATATCTATTTTGAATAGACTGGGGGACGAGTATTTCGGAGAAGGAATGGAATAATCTATTTCCATGTGCCTATCCAAGCTGTAGATCAGTAAATGGTACTTATACTATACATCGAAATATTAGATAAAAATAACACTGTTGATCAATTTTGATTACATAATTGTGCCAAATAGTTTTATCTATTTCTAATATTAAAAATAGTAATTGGAATAGTTTAGGTTGTTGATGAGGTTTAGGTTGCAGTTTGTATGGTTGTATAGGGATGTTTTTCCGTTAAATTATTTGTATCAATCGGAAGCAATTATTTAATTTGTGCGTCTTATGGCTGAGTAGTGCAATTGCTGAACTAAATAAATAACTAAGGGACAGACATCATTCATTAATTTCAGCACGGAAATATATACTACATATAATAAATATACTACAGAGAGTACAAGTATATACAGATAAGTATTATTACACTTAATACAATATCAAAATCATTTGAGAATTTATATTTAAATTAGAGCGATAGCAATTACACCTTTCATGAGCACCTGCCAGCAGTTTGCATATGCTCCATATGCATGACGCAAAAGCATGCTCTGCTGACTATAAGTAAGAAAATAAGTAAGTAGTAAATCCCATGTTCATAAGATATCTGTAGTAGAACAAGAATCAGAACATAGATATTACAAATAGGTGGTGGATAAGCCTTAAGGGAAATCAAACTGTCATGCATGTCATGTCATGTAATGTAATGATTTGTTTGAAGGGAATCAACGTCTAAGTAAACGCTCTGATGATGAGCACCTCTAGATTCAGATTTACAACTTCAATAATAATATTTCGAGCCCAAGTCCAACTACGAATGTATATATACTTAATAGCCACATAAAAATGTATTTCTTGGAGCCAGACAGAAAATCATATGTACTCTTTCTCGGAATGCATAGGAATTTCATAATTCCGAGTTTTGTTAAGGTTGTTGCAACATACACTTAATTAAAATGTCAATTACATGCAGTGTAAATTATTATAGATGCTTAAATTAGTATATCAAATATATGAACATGAATTTTTGCTGAACATGCATTTTGATTCGGGAATAATAATTTGGCCGTGAAAAAAATATCCATGCGTATGCTAGCTTTGTGTATTGTGTTAAGACTTGTGCGTTGGATTGAATTGAGATTTGAGAGATGATGGGATGGGACGGAAAAGGACTCAAAGGGTTCAGTCAGACTCAGAACTAAACTAAAGGCAAAATGTGGGCTGGTAAAGTAAGTAAACTAATAAAAGTAAAGTAAAAAGGCAAAGGGGATTGAGTCACAGGAGATTTTATAATAAGCCATAATTCTTTGTTGCCTTTCCTAGACTCGTATTCGTATTTATGTTATGAAAATCAATCTGAGACTGATTGTGAGTAGCTTGGATTTAAAAAGAAGTAGGCATCTACATAATATCTAATAGTATGCTTACTGTCTGTCTACAGTACATTTCCTATTAGCATACGAATCCTGATGTTATATCCCTTCACTCTGCCATTATAAGCCAAGCTCTAATAGAACGTTACTAAATTATAGCTTTGCCATGACATATGGAGTTGAGGGAGTCAAGTCAAATCGAAATTGTACCAGTATGGTAGAGTAAAACTATGTTCTATGGAGTTGAGTTCTTTCTTAAATTGGCCTAATCGGATCAACATGTCCATCTGTAAGCGAAATATCTCTGCTTGTCGGAATAGGATTAAAATGTTACCCATTTGGCAGTTTCGGATGCAAGATGAAAAAAGTCAACTCGAGACGACTTAACTTAAACTACATCCTCTCCTTTACTATCCACTACTAAATTCTATTATGCTCTTCGTTTTTTAAGCTTTAACTCTTGCCGTGTTTGTAGGCATTTGAGAAAACATGCACACAATGAAAAATAAACTAAAACGACTAGCAGCTATACTATTACTACATAAATCTCCATTCTGCTCTATTTTGTGTACTGCTTAAAGTTGCTGTGCGTTTACAATTGCTCCGTAATCCATTTCGACATGGGCAATAGTAAAGTTATAGTATTCAGATTGCATTATTCTTTAAATATGGCAACAAGAAACGTGTTTAATTGCTATATTATTCCATTAATACTCATCAAATAATAGGAACGCCCTATAGACACTGTGCAAATGGTTGTTAGCACTTGACATTACACGAAAACCAGTTTCCTTTCAATTTGCACAGTGATTTTCTTACTTTGAATTAGTGAAGCAAGTTTTTAACGAAAAGATTTATTAGTCACATTCAATTTTGTCATCACCATTTTTGATGGAATTTATTACGAACCTAATTGGGCAAATTATGTAGCATTGTAAAAGAAACGTGGACATTAGGTATAAGTGTGCGAAATGAATGAGCATCATGTCCTGCCTTCTTGCTGAACATTAAATTTGCACCTAGCGAGGTAATGTTTCCATTAAATAGCAATATGCAAACAACTTGTTATATCATGTGGATGCGTCTTTATTTAAGTGGTTGTAAATGTTGATGGAAGTAACGCGATGAGAAAGGTATGGCAAGTATTCACATGTCTAATATGTCAATTAACCACCAACTCCCTTTGACAAGCTCAACAAACGAGTTTTTCTTTTCTTTGAAAGCGTATGAGCATTGAATTGGACGGTTTTCTATCGATAATATAATTCAATGGACACATGCCATAAGAAAAACACATACTGTAGTAGGATAGATGTAGCTCGTCCTTATCTTGTCCTACGAATTTACTTTATCCTTTTAAGCTTTTACCTGTCCATTTGAAAAGTCATGAGTATGAGTTGACTCTGAAAGATTTTCTGATCTGATTGACACGTAGCTTCAAAACATATAATCTAATGAATAACTAATATTATAATAACACATTCTTTGAACTTAGCAGGACATAATTGTTAGCACATAACATTGTTCTGAATAGACAGGTGCGGGATTACTGCAACTTCAAAAACCACCAGTGATAATATCATTTAATGGAGCTATTTATCATGAAGTAGACATAATGTTAATATTATCTTCAAGTTCAATATGCTAATGTACACGCTAGAATACGAAATGAATCCTACCTCTTTGAGTCAACACTAATTCAATAATAGGAAAAACTGCCAATGAACTTTATGCTCCTTGCTATATAAATGTTCTATCAGCAAGACCTACCCTACTATACCACTACCACTTCTAAAGCCAAACAAACCACGGATTTCAATTATTTATTACAGTTGAGCAATATGGTGGCATCTTTATCTAGCCACACAATGAGATTAAATATTCACTCTTTCAATAATAAAACTGCATGAATGCTACCTGCGAAATAAAACATTTTCTTTTCTATAATTTCGCATTTGTAACATTTCTCATTGCATTTCAGTACATTTCTGCTAACTAAAATTCAGAAGCTACTTATTTAATATTAAAGCACAGCACCTACCCGTGATTTTTATGAGGACATACCATACCGTGTAGATAGCAGACAACTGTTTTGATATCAAAAACTCTCTTGAATGCTTATGTATTTGTAATAGTAACCGAAGGAAGTAAAGGATTATATAATCCGGGATCCCTAAAGAATTTTAAAAGATCTAACTTATTGTAAAAGTAACCAGTGTTAAAATGTTCATAGATAAATTACATGGCAAGATATCAATCCCCGTATTTTGCATAATTAGTGTGTAATAGTGTCTATACCGGAAAATGAAATACAATCCAAAGTGGTACGTTACTTTTTCGACGTGGTTAAGTTGGTGAGCTGAGTTCAACTTCAATACTGTTTATGAACAAATGACTCGAATGTATCAAGATGAATACAGAGACCGATTTCTAAAGAGATAATAGAGTTGGTGGTGGCAGAGCGCATTTAAGTGAAGTGTTTGTAAAGCGATAAAATATTTATTACATGCTATTTACTGTATTACCCATGAATGTATTGTGTGGTTTCATTTTGTACTAATAATAAGTGCTAAGAAGAAAACTACACCCATTTAGCATACTTATTTTTCATGAAACAGTCGAACCTTATAATTTAAGACTGGCAAACAATGGAATAAACTCTACAGCGCATCTGAAAGGTACGTCCATGTGGTGAGATGTAGGATGTGATGTATATTTAGCTCACTTGTAGTTTGTGTTTCCATTTAGAATCTTTTAAACCAGTTAATACTATTGCTTAACACAATAATCGTACGGTTATTGTTACTCTTACAAATGTCTCAATAAAATTGCCCGGGTAAAAAACGTGTACAGCATAATGCATGCAGACAGGATATTCATATCTAACTTGGGGCTAACTGGGCGGCTCACTTTGTACACATGTGTATTATGGTCTGTGAATCCCACGATTGTAACAGTATCATTTATAGTTTTGGTTTTCATAAGTGAATAGAGCAGTGTACCTCTGGGAATTGAGTACAGGGCTTTACAGAAAAAGCTGATAATTACCGAGATAGGCTATTTAGTTATGAACATGATTTTGACTATTGGGTGAACTGATATGCAACAATGAAACTACTCAACTATATACCTACTGCGATTTGTCAGCGAGCGAAATCCACTATAGGACTACTACATGAATATTTCTCGCTACCAATATATTTTTCATTGTACTGATGACTATTAGTTTATTAAAGATAGGACAATAATTGTTGGTATGGAAGATAAATGCTCTAAACTATACTCCTATTATTAATGCTGATAATAATATAAATGTCAAGTTGCAATTTGCCTAGAATGTACTCATAAACTGTACCTATGTAATGTTATAGTATATTATCGTTAAATGGAATAACGTGGAATTTTTTTGACTGAAAGCAAAATGCAGTTTTAGTTGTGATGTACAGATGCTACATCACATGTACAGATCGACTTGTGTATAAAATATGTAGCAAAGAGACATTTTTCATTGCCTTGTCGGTCTGTATGTACCTACAACAACTTCATTTATTAGACATTCTGCTTCATTTTCTGAACTGCTCACTAACTTTGATTGCTGCATTACAAACAAAAGGGATTAACAAGGTTGCGATAGGTCAATGTACAACAGTTTTCGTAAACTCTTATAATAATATAAAGTATAGCTGATAAAATAATGCAACTATGCAAGTACAATGATAATCTTCTGTAATTCAGAAGTAAACAGCAAAATATGTATTACAGTAGAAGTACCTACCTAATTTATGTCCAGCTAAGTACTACTCTTGATTTTTCTTAGTAGTTTGATAAATATAATAGAATAGGTAATCTGTATAGCATAAGTTTAACTATATAACTGCCAATGCATTATATTATACGTTGAATGAATCGCAAAGCGAATTACTTAGCTAGGGATTTCACACCTTCATCTCTGTTTTCTGTTATTCTGTCTGACTATCATTAATACTCTTGCAAACAAAACATCTAAGGAAAAGGAAATCCAAAGTACCTAAGGAATAGATGTCTCGTAGTACCATGCTGGCTACAAAATACTTCAGTTTATAAAGTGATATTATATTACAACTAAATAAATAGTACCTATATAATAGTATATCATATTATATTATAATAAAATATAGTTTGAGAACCCAAAGCAAAATCCATTGACTATATTATACTGAAAAGCTTACAAATGACATTCAGGGTAGTGTAGGTACCTTGGTATATCTGTATATTTACACTCTCTGTAGTCTCTGGAAGACTATACTGTAATAAATACTAGGAGGGCAGGCCAGGTAAATCCGGGGTCCCTTCCGACAGATATCGGTTAACAACATGCAGATTGCGACTAAAAATCACCACTTATTCGATTTAGGGTTTGCTGTTGTCCCCAGTATTATGTCGCTGTAGAATAGAATGGGTGAGGTGAACAGCATCATTATCATCACATTCAAATATCATACTATAATATCTCCCCAATTGCAAGGACAATATGACTTTGTACCTGGTGACACTACACTAAAGTAACAAACTTTTCGTTCACAAAAGACAGATTGAAAAGGTTACATTTCACTCTCTTATTACGGCGCGGCGGTGCTTTTACGGTGTATAAGATTACTAAATCACTACTAACACTAACCATAAGTAAGTATATTGTGTGAGGCTGCTTTCTGCGGCTTTCCTTGTTAGTTTATCCAGTGATATTATTTGTACAACCGGCCATTGTAAATTGTGATGATGCAAAATGTCGAGATTAAACAACTCACTATTTCAGTTTAATCACATATTACCACAATTGATTCATGGTTCCATTGTGCCTCTTTTAGATTTTACACATACCTAGTACATGTTACGTACAGGTTACATTTATGTAATACTACATACATGTTACATACATGTAATGTTATATACATGTTACATATACAGATAATGTTATATGCATGTTACATGTTGTATACATGTTAAATGCTATATATATGTCCAGTTATATACATATGGTGCATAAATAGGTATGGTATGAACATGTTACTTGCTTAATTGCTGTCACCACTGGAGGAACTTTCACCAGATTTTTTATACTATATACTAATAGGTTTTAGAATACGTTTTAGGGGATTAGAGTGTTATTTAGGCGAGTTAAAAGTGGATTGGATTATAACGTTGAACATTTTTATCTTAGATTAGTGCGCAATAAGAATCATACTGCTGCTATTACAAAAACGACGTAAAATATTACGTTAGGTATGTTAATACAGTTAATTTTTATCATAATTATCATATCGACAAATAAAGATAAAGACCGCAACAACGACATTCTAACAAAATTGAGCCAACTGTCTAATTGTCAAATCCAGCTCTATGCTTGCTACAGATTCTTTTCTCTAGTTTTTGATATTTTTCACAATTTTCTGTTTTTTCAGTCTCGGAATCAGGCTATGTTCATGTTGTATACTGGGTCGGTTCGGGTATCTTGCAATTCTGTACAAAATGAGTGTAGAATGCATCGAAAAAGGATCTTAAGTAGGTGTCGCAAAAGAAGGAAAAGCGAAGGGAAAGTATTAGTATTCTGCTTGTGGAATTCAATTCACACCACCTGACAACTCCCAGCCAATAGAAATACCCGCGAGCCAACACGTGCCTGCACTCACCAGACCACCTCAGCCTAGACGGAGACTTTCCTTTCTTTTACTGCACAGGAGCAATCCTTTTTCGATGCGGTGCGGTAATCGACAAAAATGTCATAATTTTCCTGTTGGGTGAAAGTGAAGTGAAAGTTTAATTTGAAAGAAATGGCGCGATTGCTTTAATGTGTTGTGTTATCTAGATTTTCTAGATGTGAAAGTCAAATGGAGGTTTCTAACGCCCATTTCCACAAGTTTTCATGATTGGAGTTGTTAACCCTTTTTGCTCTAATTTCTTATGTACCCCTTCACACCATCACACCCATTCTTTAATTTCCTCTTTTGGTTGTATTCGCGTCTAAAAGTTGCTGATGAGATGACGTTACAATAATAATTTATTATCATTATTATGGAAACCAGGGTTTACACAGACTGAAAATTCGCTTTTGCATGCTTACTAACATAATAAATATGGCTGACTAATGAGATTTTTGTTCTTTTCTAGGAATCTGCTACAGGAAAGATGATGTTGTTACGGGCTACGACTGTTGTTGTCAATCGAACCGGTTGACGACGGATGACGGAAGCTGATTTTTAACTGACTCCATCGTATCATTCATTCAACGTAGAGGAGCTGTTTGACTTGACTTTAGAAATGTAAAATAGACATGTGAGCCAAACTTGTCCCTCTCATAATCAGTCATAGGTAGTCTTGTTGGATATTGGCATTATCATTATTATTAGTAGTTGTTGGTAAGTAAGTCGTTGTCCTTCATCACTCTTCTAGTAATCATAAAAACATCACTAATCAAATTTTATGTTTATATTTTACCAAGTCACCAGGATCGAATTTGTGGAAAGGAGGCAAAATGGCATGTAAAATCTGAGGACTAGCTAGCGTACTCCTGCAGTCATCCTGCAGCTGCGGGTAATCAGCAGCGACATCCTTTTCCGTCCATCTGTTCACCTTTTACGCAAGAAGCTCCAAAAATAAATATTAAAATGGTGAGTTGATGTCTAAGAATCTAAATCTATATTTCTTGTAATATTAATATAGACTATAGACATAGACAGACTAAATACATACTTTAAATGAATGTGGAATATGTAGATTGGAAAAGGACAAAATGTAAGTCATTCATAAGTAAAATTAATGACATTAACGAGTATGATTGACCTTTCCTCCACATACACCACATCTAAACGTTCAACTGTTGTTGACTGTTTAGATTAGAAATATCCTAAGCTCTAAGATATAATTTGTATACAATCAACAATAATTTAATAATATAATACATTGTAATAATTACAGCATACTTTCCATTTTAACATTTAATGATACTTAGGATTAGGTAGGCATAAACGGACATGCAATTTTTGTTTTGCGAGTCCGTATGGTTATTATCTGTTATCTCCCTAGTGGATTTAGTCGGCAGTTCCGCACCGTGACCCTAAAAAATTATTAAAAACAGTAAAAAATTTAATCGAAAGCCATAAAACAGTCAAAAATCGTGAAAACTATAATCGAAAATCATAAAACGGGCACAAATCGCAAAAAATATAATCAATGATTGAAACCACACAGAAATTTTTTGCGCTGGAATAGAACTAGCCTTACAGTCTTTCGGATTTGAACTGCTTTTTCCCATTCTTTGCATTTCTTTCAAAATCGGCCAAAGTTCTTGTCCGATTTTCTTCTATAGTACATGTTTGGAATGGTAATTGAATTGCCTTCAATCGCAAGTAGAGACATTTTCGATATACATGGGGAAGTGATTAGCGCTACTAGCAATGGTTAAATATTTTTCCCGAATTTTGCTATAATTTTGACACTTAAATTAGAAATGTGATAAAGTGCCTACTAATATCGAAAATGTCTCTACTTGCGATTTAAAGGGAATGTCAATTACCATTGACCATTTCATACATGTACTGCACAAGAAAATCGGGCAAGAACTCTGGCCGATTTTGAAAGGAATGCAAAAATTTGGACTCGGCATTTTTGATAGTCATCTGAAATTTCCAAATCGAAAAAACTATCACCTTAATGTGTGGTCATTGGTCAGTCATTCCTGAGCAAATGAAATCAAAGCAACTTTACCTAGATGAATGAGATTGAGATGAGGTTTCCAATGTGCATTATTGCATGTCATCTTCAAATTCAATCCACAATTCAGCAATATGTATTAAAAACGATGTTAAAGTATTGTCTTGTCTTTCCTCTTAAAAGTTAAGAGAAAGTAGAAAGAGAGGATTGTTTGAGGAACGATTTTATAAATAGATGGTTTTCACCAAAATGCATGACTTGAAAAAATTATATCCACTGCAGTTTGGTGATCCTCTAAATTGAATATATACAAGTGCTCGCAAAACTGATTGTGAATTATGAGTAGTAGAACTAACCAGCAGGTGTAAATCGTGTGAAGTCCGGCGAAAGTGTGCTTTGCTTGGGTGGGTGATTCAGTGATTCTCTTTTCACTGTACTGTCGTTGGGACCTATTCCTCTTACATGTTAGGAATTTATGACTGGTTCCCCAGTGGGGAATCCTCACCCACTAGTCGTTCCATGCAATCTTTAAAATTACATATTTAGGTATAGATAAATCGTGGATAATAGAAGAATGATATAATATATATTATATTATTCTTCTATAGTCTAATTCTTCATTTTATCATAATATTTTTATTGTTCTTTAGATAGGTTGATTTTATGATGCTAAATATATTATGTAAATGTAATAGCTACACATAAATTGTTCTGATTCTTGTTACGTTGCTTTGCTTGTAGTGTTAATGTGTATGTAGTATGACAAGACAATGTGTTCTATCTATATCCTAACTAACAAATGTCTTATTAAGTACCAATGCAAACCAATGTCGATGAATGTCAAAGAGAAAAAATTCCCATACAAGTCTATAGAGTAGAAGTGGCTGACAAACTATTCCCGCCAAAGCCGAAGAGGGTACCTAACGAGATTTCATATCTGTGTCTCTGTGTGTACAGCCAAAGCTAAAAGAAACTTATAGTTTAGTTAGAGTTTAGGAGATTGTACTACACTCCCACACTATTCCCTACACTATAGAAGTACCTAGTGAAATAGAAGATAGAATAGAATCGGTAAAGTACGTAGTAGAATGTAATATTATACTGTCTTCAGAGTTTCTGGAACTGCGCGAGTGCGGCTATAGCTGGATAAAATGTTTATAGAACGGCAATATAAAACTGCTGTTTTGGTTTACGTTGTGTACCTTAGTTTAGTTACCTAGAATTGATATTAGAACAATTAGTAGTAACAGAAATGAGAGGGTGAGAAGTCCAGTAGATATTAAAGCAAGAATTGTTTACCGTGGATTCCTAATTTTTGGACTTGACCTGTTGAAGGTGGGGAGCATGGACATGGACAGTGGATTTTGTTCAAGATCCGGAACACCGAATAATATTCACATCTCTAGCAAATCCTTAACTAGTCGGTGTAGTGAAGAAGATGCTAAATTGGAAGAAACAAGCATGGATAATGATTCTCAAGTATCTTCAATTCTTACAGATGACATCCCTTCCTTGAAATCACCTTATTTGGGAGATTCCAGTTCTGATGCTTCCAGTACGACGACGACGACGTCAACCTCAAAACGAGACTACAACAGAAGTTTTACTTACGATGGCTACAAGACAAATCACGAAAATAATTATTTCAGAAGATACCACAATCATTATAACTACGGACATCAACCAAGATACCATAGTAATCATCACAATCACAATGGACACTACAATCGACACTATAACAGGTTATTATGATCTATTGATCTACATGGTTTATTTACAATTTTGTTTACTCTTATTTTTACATGCCATTTTTATGCTTCACTTCATTTATTTAGTTTTGGTCTTGCAATTCGCAATGGAAACGAAATAACAAAGTGTTTTTATTTTCAGACGGCATTTCCAAGGCCAACACAATGAATATTATCATCATTCCAACAATTACAATAATTTTCATCATCAAAATCATCACCATCAGCAAATGGCTCACGGAGGAATGCCCAATAACATGTCCAACTCGACACCTTCTTCAGGTCAACAGCTAAACCCTCTCAGCAACCCCGAAATGGACGAAAATCTCCATCCCAGTATTTTGGCACAAAGAAGTGCTGCTCCTTGGCCTAACAGTTCCGGAGACCATCTTCCTATGGGACTGCAAGGCCCTGTTACTAACAATAAGCCTTACTATACTCAGCCTTCGAGCAACATTGGTGATACGGCAAACAGTATTAATTTTGGCAGTGACTCTGCTAATACTAATCCAAGCTGCGGAGACATTCAAGGCACTACAACCATAGCAAATAGTACAACAAATGGGACGACAGGAAACCTGGAGCTACACAATTCCAGCAGCAATAATAAGATCCATGACAAATATCCTCCGAAATTTAACCATGATAATCAATTTTATTACAAGAAGATCCCGAACTTCGCTTATGGGAACATGCCAAGATTTCAAAATAATAACTTCCGTAATTATGGGGGCAACAAATACGGGTAATAAAAATTAATGCTATTTACGAATACACTAAAATTAACCATCTTTTTAAGTTACTAATGGAATTATGGAATAGCTTGAGGGCACATTTGTTGTCTGATTTATTATTTGGCGCACATCCTTTACATTTTCTTTTGTATGTTGCCAAAGGTTCCTTTTCATTTTCGTGGAAAGTCTAGTTTAGTGATTCTTTGTCTATTCCTTGACTACGGCCGACTTTTGTCTGGTCTTCTACTGGTTATCCTCATGATGAATGCACAATAGGTTTACCATAAGACTAAACAGACTAATTTAGTGAAATATTGTATGATATGATAATTAGGAAACATTACCATAATGAATACTACCACCACCACCATCAACATTATCATCATTCCAATAACCATAATGGCGTTCATGGACCGACACCCACAGCCGCTCCGGTGAATAGTCAAGCCATCGTCTCATCCACTACAAACGATTTAGATGACAATTTGTATTCTAATTTGATTTCTTCAAAACGAGATGACAGTACTTCATGGAATGCGATGGACACAGCTGATTCTTCCCACGCAACGGTTTTTTCTATGCCTGTTAACAAAGGAGGCTACTTTTCTCATCGAAGCGTTAACGATTCTTCTGCGCTGAACAACGGAAGCAATAGTATTTCTCAGCACAACATCAATGGAAATATTCCCGCCCATAATATGACTAATGGGGATGTAGGCGTTTTAAATAATTCTTGTCGAGATAGGGAAGTGTATGATTTCTCTGGTTCTTCAAGTTATTCTTCTGGTAGCAGTAGAAATGGCTCTGTTGGTATTTCTATTAATACCACCAACCCAATCCACACATATCAGTCCTATCCAGGGTTTTTCAGCGTTAATAATGGCGTTGTAGGCCTCAGAAATGGAAACGGCAGTTTATACAATCATAGTCAAAGCTGTCAAGCAGTACACCTCTGCGAAGGAATATGTGACAAAATAGAGAGCAGCAGTAGCGAATGGTCAGAAGACACAAGCGAGCTTACCAATTATACTTATTCTACCCGGAGCGTCAGTCCTGGAGGATCATCTTTGGGAAGCCAAGGCACTTTGGTCAATTCCAACTCGAACTCTAAGAAAAGGTTAGAGAAGCGGGCCTTACGTCATCATGCATGTTTCGCTATCACACTACCAATGTTTCCTGTGCTGTACAATTGGCTCGACCAAAATTACACTTGACTTCCTTTTTGAAAAGAAATCGGATGGATAGCAGTCAGTATGCGATGCTTAGGAATAAAAGAATGTTTGTATGATACCTACACGTTTTATCATTTATGGCTAAATGGAAAATTAAAGGTTAATTTAGTTGACTTGGTTAATTTTTACAGTGTGCTTGCTTTATGTTTTGTTATGCTTACCTTTGAAATTGAAACCTTTGTTATGCTGAGAAATTACTCAATTGTGATGCGCTGCTTTTATTTCTGGGTTGAAGGAACTCTTTCCTTTCCTATCGCTGGTAATATTAAAATGACTCATTATTAGTCAAATAGACAGTACATGCACTTTTATATATTGATATGACTTTATTGCAGATTCAACAGCGGACCCCACGTCAACAACACCAAACACTCACCTTCGTTTAGCCGTAACAAAAAACCATATAATATTCACCAAGTACCGTTTGATGCAACTGATATTGACCCAGATGAGAGAGTTAAAAGCTTCAAGTATGGAGAAGTTACTGAAAAGCCGACTACATTGGTCCAAAATAATGAATGGGACGCTGTAAGAAAATGAAAATACGTATTAAAACGCATAATACAGAATAATACTCTAGGCCTTGTTCAGTAATTCAGAAGTTGTATATTTTTTATTAAAGCTGTCAGATGCCATTTGGGAAAAGTTTGCTACAAATCAACAAACGACGGAGACATTTAGAAAGAAAATGGAGCTGTGGCGTGAGGTTATGGACGTTGTGTCAAAAATGCCCGTCAAGGAACCGAGAGATGTAAGATGTAATTGCTGTACTCTTGTTTTACACATTTTCTGATTTTATGAATTTGGTAAAACGTTACATAAATTAATTTCACAGACTAGAGACTTTCTTCGATATGGATTACAAGTTGTTGGCTCCACAATGTCAGGATTCGGCAGCAACACAAGTGACGTAGACATCTGTATGTTGATGCGTAAATTCGAAGTTGACCAAAGGTTTGAAGCAGTGGACCGATTGAGTGAGACCTTACAGTCGTTTCGAACTGCGTCGCTTGTTGGACGGGCTGAAATTATTTATGCTAAAGTTCCTATTTTAAAATTCCGAGATGCAAACAAAGGACTGGAAGTAGATCTCAACTGCAACAATTTTGTTGGAATTCGTAATACCCAACTTTTATATTGTTACTCACAGCTGGACTGGCGTGTTAAACCGTTAGTTCTTGTTGTCAAGCTATGGGCTCAACTGCAAGGAATTAATGATGCTAAAAACATGACCGTGTCAAGCTACTCTCTAGTTTTAATGGTTATTCATTACCTTCAATGTGGATGTACAAAACCTGTGCTTCCATGTCTTCAGAATTTGTATCCAGATAAGTTTAGTCCAAATAATGACGTTATGCGCATAAGAATTAACGACAGTGTCCCGAACTGGGACAGTCAAAATACCGACTCATTGGGCGAATTATTGGTTGGATTTCTGGAGTATTATTCCCACAAATTTGAGTAAGTTGAAGAACCCAATATCTTTTTTTGAAGAATAGTAATATCTTTTTTCTATTGCTTTAAGTGGAACTTAATTTTTAACCAAGAATGTGAATAATTAATAGTTTCTGTATTAAATTAACAGCTACACCCGGAATGCAGTGTCCGTTCGTTTGGGGTCTACTATTCCAATTAAAACTTGCATGCATGGCAGATCGCTCAAGAACGACCCACACCAATGGAAATATTTGTGCGTTGAAGGTATTGTGACTTGACAAGTAAAAAGAAATTGAATCGATGTTTTATTGAAATCTCATCGTTTTTAATGTTTAAAATTACTAATGACTTAATTTTAATATAATGAATGTAGAGCCATTCGATTTGACAAACACCGCCAGATCTGTTTACGATAAAGATGCATTTGATAAAATACGAGGGGTTTTCTACACTTCATGGCAGAGAATTCTGATCAGTCGTGACTTGGAGTCGATATTTGTTTTAATTCCGGAGAACGAAGCCAGGGCTGTAGCCGCCCGAATCCGCTAATCTCAACAACTTTCCATCAAATTTACTATTCACTAACAACTATATATTAATAACAAAACCACGCTATTTCACGTACAATGACATGTTAGTGTTTTCTCTTTTTTCAATGAAAATTGTTTTCTGTTCACGCGAAATGATATATTTCGGTTAGGAACAATGATTAATGGTAATTATTTTATTATCTGATAATTGTTTCAGAGCTGATTGGATAGTGAGGAAAAAGTCTAACTGCAATCAGGATGGAAAACCGACTAATCGCGAAATAGCCGAATAACTACTGGAAGAATGCTCGAAGGAAACTGTAAGCTGTCCCATAAATGTCTTTTGAATGTCTTGTTAATGTCGTGCCATGGGAAAGGAAAGGTTTTCACAGTCAAACACAAAGAATCTAAAAAATAATAGACTGTCAATACATATCATAACAAAAATTTAGCATATCATATCATAACAATAACGAGGATTCAGGAACAGAAAAAGAAGGTGGGTGCGAAAAAAACACCTCAGATAAAAATTCATACAATACAGAGCAGCTAATTATATTACTCAAGTTCAACATCTCTAACATGGGCTAACTGTGGTACAAAATAGTGATTTGGAGATGATCTAGCCATTTAGTTACCTACAATAAAAAATCTCCTTACCTCCGATGACAAATAATAGGTTAATACTTATCTGTAGTTACTCAGTGTGATTACCATTAGGTTTTCAACAAAAAAATTCAAAATTTTTAAAACCATTAACAAAAATATTAAATTCTTTTTGTAAAATTGTAAGCAAACCGAACGGAAAATATCCTGAAGGTCGATGTTGTTCATTTTTAGTTCTTAGGTGTATAATTCTTAGCTTAAGTAAGCACAATGATGCAGTAGTCGCTCGTTCAGTCATTGGTGTTGTTACGGACTGATGGTCAATTAAGTCATATCATATCATATCATATTATCAAACAAAACATATCATAATCACATATCATTTCTTGATGCCATAAATTAACGTGTATACATGTCGAACGTGTAGAGTGTATAACTTAAATTCGGGTAACTATAGTCATTTCTACTGCTGGTCAGGTTAGTTAGTGTCTATAGAACCCAAGATTAAGTTTTCCAACTAGTCGATAGAAAAATTAAAATAAATTTAGAATTGTTATCTGTAGGTTGTACATTTATAGATAGAACGGAACAATAACAATGTAGAATTAACTAAAATCAGAACATACCTGTTCAATGAAACGAATACCAAAACAAAAAGATAGTTACCATTAACGAAGTTATTAATCATATCATAATAATTAATGTCAATACGAGTATGGAAGAAGATGTTACGAAGGCAGACTCAGTTGTTTAGTATTGTAATTGTCTTTTCGTATTACACTGATATACGTACGTGTTATAAATATGGATAAAAAAAGTTGTATTTGTGGATTAAATGTCTTTCCTCTGCGGATAATAATGAGAAACAGAAGGTAATACTAATAATATTACTTGTCAATAAGCTACGATAATAACTAAAAACTAGGGACAATAATATAATAATAACAATAATAGGTAAATATCAATATCATTGAATTGGATCTTTTTATCTGTATACGTGTCATCAAATAGATCAAAATTATTATAATTGTTTTCAAAATTCGTTTGAGAATCTCATTCATCAACAATGATACAAGTCTAGGGTGTCAGGGGTAGTATTACAATAAGCAGTATGAATAATTTGATGCAATTTGTGAACAAGTGTTGTATTGTAATCTATTACTGGTAATTAGCGAGTATTCTAAATTGGTACATAACAATTTAACAATTGTCGAGTATTTATTATGTCTAAAGTCTAAAGAACTAAATAACTAAGCATTTAACTTAAATTTTCTGTAAACTATCAATGCAAGTTCAGTATTTATTCTAATTGAATCAAGCAAATTTTTTAAAAGTACAAAAAAACAATAAAATCAGATTTTATCGGACCGTTGTCCTTCCAAAAATTACAGCAAATTATGTGTTTTGTGTTATTTTAATTTTCATCGAGATAATGATAGCTCCTAGTTTTACCTTCAGTGATAAACCTTTTACATATGTATTGTTCTTTTACATGTTTTGCATTTGAGCATCGGTTTATGTATGAACCATTTTTAGTCTCATCCTTGGATATAATATTATTATTATGATCCGTTTAGTAAAGAACGATACAAAAGAGCTACAGATAAAATAATCCTTTTGATAAGAAAAGTATGATATTATTACACATTATTATCATTCTATTTTGGTTGAATGTAGGTTACATTTATTTCGTATTGGGTATTTTATTCGGGTCCAAATAACTCTAAAGTGGCCGTTTCACTAAGATGCGACCTAAAGAGCTGCATGACGAAATTGATGAACTTCATTATGCTCAGAAAATGGGAGTAGTGGGGATTTGTGTATTATTTACCTAGATACTTTATTTAATTCAAGAATAGTATTTTGCATAATGTGTTATTATTTTGTTACCTTAAATATTTACTACCTATCTTAATTGCAAGTTGGTCTTACTTATCTTATTACATGTTGTAGCTAGTAGCACACTGGAAAAATGAGACAATCTTCAACCCCGAATTACTGCTGTTTGCATTTTATGTTAAGTATTGTAACATGTAATTCATAAAATGGTTGGCTCACCGTTTCTTCTGCGCTAAGAACATGATAACGCTGAATTCCCTTGTCTAGTTGCTTAATGCCTTTCACTGCTACTATACTTATATACTAAGGACTAAGGATAAGCTTTCCTAACATAAGGCATAATATTATTAAATTATAACGCATACAGCAGCTACTACTTTAGCTACAGTATTGTAAATATGTCGCATAAATTGTATTTTTTGCCGATATGGACCTGATGATTTAAGAAAATTCTATATGCTGACAAGAAAAACTTTTCCAAAAAGATAAGTAAATGGGAAGCTCATTCATGTGCGTGAAAATTCAAATTTGATGCGCTTTTAAATGTATTTTATGCTAAACAATTGTCATTTTAGTGTTTGCCTAGTTTATTTCTTAGGCATTTAAATGTGTTGTAATGATATGTTTATAATATAATGCTGCTTACGGACAAAGCTTAAGTTAAGGTTTAAAAATTACTGCACGCACAGTTGAACATGTATTTTTGCAGATTGAAATAAGTATACTCAGTGTTGAGAATGTTGTCATTTTTCTTTAGACAATAAGTGAGTAAATGTTAATGACTTGAATAATGTTACACAAAATAACATTGAATGTAACTAATGTACAAAAGATCAACTGAAATATTTTCAGAATATGTATTACTATAAATCTTTCGAAGGTGTGTACTTAATAGACATACACATTATAATGGAGCTCTAATAAGTCGAAGATTGTAATTACTGCATTCTTATCAAGCCAGACAAAGGCCCAGGATGATTACACTGACAATGGAATATACAATAAGGGTAAGTCGATCGACCATTGCTGCCAGCAGAATCCACTCTGCGTTGGCCATATGTGGGGATGAGTCATATTCGACTAAATTGACTAACTGGTCGTCTTTCTCTCCATTCACATCCAGGCGATGCCGATGATTCTCGTGGGGAGAAACCATCTCAACTCCTTCGTCCAGTCTGGAATGCGTTGAAGATACCTAAACAAAGGAAAATTAAATTAGTAAAAATTGATAGCTAACTTTATTTTGTTGCACTAATATGTTACTAGATTTGAAACTCACGAAAGGAACAATGTGTCCAAGACCAAGAAGCTGTGCAAAATTTGTATTGCAAAAGATTCTGAAGCATTGAGGTGGACTTGAAGCTCTTCTGTTTCTGGATAAATTAAGCACTGCTACTGAAACCACAAGGGATATTCCAACTAGCACCAAGTTACAGGCATATAGCAAAACTGAAAACAACATCCAATTTTTTAGGTTAGGTACTTAGTTTCTCTTGATGCATATATTGATATTAATTTTGATATTTGTTAATTGTCTTACCAAGCAGAGGAAGATGGTCCCCGAGGGGAGGTAACTTAGCCATGAAAAATATCAGGAACATGCAAATTATGAAGCAGTTTATGCATCCCACCAATATTTTCTCCCCAGCTGTTGGCGGAAGGAAAAATATCATGGTGTTCACGATGGAGATGACTAAAACATAAATCAAACCGATTAAATATGTAATGTTATCAACGGAAGCTTAAACATCTATAACGTCTATTCCGACTTTCGGACTACAACTAAAGGTAAAAGTTACTTTCTCCATTTTTCATGTAAAATGCATGCTTTCTTTTCTTACTAATGATAGGAAGAACACAACATGCCGCATATGTTGGAGATCGTCTTTGAATTTCAAATCGAAATGTTAAGTCCACATAAGGTTCCGGGCAGCATTGATAATATACAGAGTTCTTTTTAGCAGAGCTTGCTACTAATGACCATTCCGAATTGCTAACAAATAGTTGTTTTTCCACCAGATCCACCTAAAATATTTTTATTTGAAACTATTGAAAAACTTTTGGAAATGTGTGTGTAAGCTAGAAAGTTAGATAGTAGTTTCACTGAATGCGTTGTCTCATTTTAGACTGTCATCTACCACATTGTGCAGGCAGTTTTTCACCACAACTTCATTTCCACTTTGGAAAAGAACAATAAAAGTTTTCTGGAATGAAGATAGCGTAATTTTTAATTGTCCAGCGGCTGTCGTAAAACGAAATCTAAATTACTACGCTAAGAAATTACTATCCTTTCTAGCGCACACACTGCGCAGATTATGCATGTAAAGCCTAGTACTCACTTCGTGAGTGAACTGCAGTTTCTAAGGCAAAATTTCCCTTGCGGGAAAAAAACTAAAATTCCGCTGTCGTTTCACTTTGCAGTACTCACTTCCTATTTTCCACTGAGCGAAATCAAAATTTTCTTTTCGCCTGGGTGAAATCCCAATCTTTTCACTCATGGTGTGCGTGAAAAGAGGAACATAGATTCCCCGCGGAATGATGGTGAAAACGTAGGCAACCAAGGCAACTCTAGTGCAACAAAAAG
>JABASI010000092.1:0-59039 GCA_019776505.1 Tomocerus nigrus | reverse complement strand
CGGACCGGACCGTGGTCCGGTCCGATCCGATCCGATCCGGTAGTTTATCGGACCAACACCACATATGTCGGTCCGCCGGACCAGAAAGTAGCAAGTCTGCTAGAGAGGTATTAAGGCTCTATTAAGCACTCACAAGATATTATAATGAGTATGAAGAATGAAAACTAACATGGCTAGAGTCAGTTATTTAATATTAGTATTATCAGTAGATATTCATTTCGTCGTGAGTGAAGTGTTGAATGGTGGTGGGTGATTGTAGTGCTATGCTGTAGAGGCGAGAGGTGTATGTATGTCTCATGAATTACATTTACGACTCCGTGGAAGAGCGTAGTAGCTTCTAATGTTTTATGCTGTGTGTTGATGTAGTTAGGTGGATGTGGATTTGGCTCCTGGTCGTGCATACGGATCGAGAGGAGGATGGCTATGCGAAGCTTAGGAATATATTTATTTACTTGTAAAAAGGAGATAACTGCGGAGGAGAGTGCAGAGAGGAGAATGAAATGTCTGTAAAATAAAGTAGCTGTCAGGTGGGTGTGAAAACAGAGGAAAGATGAGACTGTTTATGCATCCATGTACATACATTGCTTATTGTCAGGCAGGTAGGCTGGACGAACTGAGCATCTTTAGTTAGATTTCGTTTGCGGCGAGATTTGATATAATTTAATGTGGAGAAAGAGCAGGAGTCAACATCAACACTAAGAGAGCATGACAATAGAATACCAATTCAATTAAATGTGCTGTGGGTAAGTGTAATGGGAGCTGAAGGAACTAACTAAGGATAAGCACACGAGATAAACTAGACATTTAAGGAGCCTAACTATCCAGGCTCTGCCTGCCTGGCAATCCCAACAAGCAAAACACATCCACACGCCCAAGGAACTGAATCTTTCTATTTCTCACTCCTGCCTGGTGCCTGCTCACATGGAGGTAGGACTTATTATGTGAATTGAAAGGTGGATGCAGCGACTCCGCCACATAATCACAAAAGAGACAAGAAGAGAATCAAATCTTCTGGGTTGTTGTTGCGAGGATGCGATGGAGTGAGTGAGTGAGCCATGCCATTATGCCTTGCCCTGCCTGGCTCTTGTTGTGCCTCTACTCGTGGAAAAGGAGCCAAGCCCAGGAAAGGAACTCAAATAATAAAGTCTGATCGCCGATGGCCAAAGGAGGCGACTGGGACTCTCTGAACATTTCTACTCTGCTACTACGGCTGCCTGTTCAAGAAACACTGAATTAGCAACTACTATAGTTACTCACAATAGAGTTACCTTAGCAGGTTAACTAAATAGCAAATACCTGAAGCGAAGCCAGGTAGCTTTATTATAAAATTATTGTCTTGTAAATATATTAAAACTGATGAGATCGGCTCATCTAGCTCTCTTTCCTTTACTCTTGTCTTGTCACTGTCAGTTTTCTCAACAACTTTACATCAAACTAGAATGTAGCAGAACCTTTTTTATTTCTCTCCTCTAACTTTCCCTTCAGCATTATTAAACTCAGGATGCTATTTCAATTATTGAGGTGACCACTAAACACATCAAATATTTTAGATATAATTAAGTTCATTTAATTAGTATAATTATTGCAGAAATTATAATCCATTGTTACATACACTGATTATAGGTTATTTAGTTAGTGTCTATCTTGATTCAATCTCCTACTTTTTTAACGTAGACATTCCTTCTTTTTCTAATCTCATTGTTTATATGGGGAATAAAACAGTTTTTGGGTTGTTGATCGGGAATTCTAGGATGACAAGAAGTATCTGGCCATCTTACTTTACTTACTTATTTGGGTATTTACGCTGGCCCGTCGGATTGCATGGCTAAAGACAGGAATCCCATGAATTTGATTATTTTTATTAGGGTTTCCCTTCAGTTACAATCGATGGAACTTCCTGACTATTAGAACTATTATTTCCATTAGATGAGCAGAGCTAAACTAATTGTAAACACAAAGAAGGTGAAGGTGACAAAGAATTAAGCGACAAGAAAGCGTAACACAAGAGCATGATGAGGCTGTATTGTCTGCCTCATTGTAATTACTATATACGCTACCTCAAATTGCTTGGTAACAATAAAAACCGTTCCTAGTACATATATCTTGGCTACCATATCTACGTAGGCAAGTAGCACTAGCACTATATACTATTATTAGCTGATATGCAATAAAACACATCTGGGTTTCCCACCTGTTGATCCTTTCAGGAAATTCGCCAAGGGAAAATCAGAGTTCCATTCAAGTGGCATTCATGTTTCAACTACATAGGCATCTAAGAATACCCTTATACACATCAGTTCCATGTCCTTTCGCAAAGTAGTGATATATTTACTGTTCTTTAATACACGAACACACTTTATATATTTGCATGAATAATGGAGATGGACAGAGCAAGAATTAATTCCCTACTAAGTAACTACACATATCTGTGTCATGAAAATGTTAAAGCACACGCTTTGCAAGAATAATTATATTGAGGGAGTAAATTAAAATTAGCAGGGATTCTTATGGCTAAATACCTTTGGTTGTCAATAAGATAGTTGTGTTGTTTGAATTGACGTGTAGCTATGTATTATGTATGTATAATATGAGGAGAAGTAATTCATTAAGAGTGACTCAAGACATTTGCTTAATTTACAAATACATACGTACGCTATTTACTGCATCTGTACATTTAATTGTAATATTATAAACAGTGGAAAAGCGATTAGACAGTCTGAGCACTTTTATATTCTGTCAAAAATCCCTTTTCTTCATTTATTACAGATTATTTATATGCTAAAATGTCTTTATTACCAGACTGGGATGGGACTGAATGTGCACATCATGCTCGTTAAATAGCATTCTCGAAAATCCTTTAATCAGCATTCATGTCAGCGCAAGTAAGTACATGTGTAGCATTTAAAATTGCACATTCGTAGATAGTTAAAGGGGAGAAAAATTCATTTCTATGCAGAGATAGCAGAAAGGATTTAAAAATCTCCTGTCATTTTGTCATTGCTCAACTAATCTGCGTTTTTAATTAGTCAATGCAATGATGTTGATTTGCCCAGCAGTTCAAAGTCAGCCTTGTTGTCAAGTGCCATCAGTTGGACTTTCACTCCGTATTATTATAATTAGAATGGTCCCGAATCGGAAGTGGGATGCTTTGCATTTTGCAATAGGAAACAGTAGAATTGCGTTGACAAAGATTTGACTTTCAAGCGAAAAGTGTCTTATAAAATAATAAATAATAATGTGAGTACGTAGAAGTAATCATAGTGGATTTTTTGTAGGCATTTATTCTGTAATCTAATGAACCTAGTCACAATAATTTATAATGCCTTCATGTAGATAATAAATTATAGTAGTTATCTATGAGAGGTAAACCGACAGAGAGTCATTAACGTAAGTAGCGTTGGTTGGCTGATGGCTATGGCATCTCTTGGAAGTCGTTAAGTAATGCAAAGCAAGTACTACTATTCCGGTAGATTTTATTTACCCTATTATGATTATGAGTTTCCTGTTACATGTGAATGACTAGGAATAATAATTGAGAATTCCCAATGGAGTTGAACCAAAGAAATATTCCTTTTTAAATTTCTACCTTTTTTTATTGCAAATGCCGAGTAAATGCACAATGCTCATCATGATGAGTAAGTTATAGCTTGTAATTATTTAGTCAGTTATTGGAGGGAGATAGAGGTATGCATCTGGCAGTACATTTATTATTCGCTAACTAAGAAATTAAAGATAGCTACGAGCGTGGTAGTGTGAAGGGATGTAGTACACAGTGTAAATAGTTGTACTGCTTCGTACATATCTATGTAGCAATGATAATATTAAGGTAAAACGTAAATAATTCAGGTAGAACAAAGATTGGCATGTCTCGATCTGGTTTGCTTTGCATTATAATAAAAGTGGCTGGCTGTACGCAAGATAATTGCATAGTTTTGTTGAGAAGAGATGGCCGCTGAATGTTTGCAAAACCTACAGTGCCCTTTCAAAAATGTAACATTATTAAGTAATTCAGCTTGAGACGGAGCTAGGCTACAGAAGGTTAGAGAATCATGATGATGATGAGTAATAAAGACAATAGGGCAGATTAGCCTTTAACATTCATGAGGCTAGGCTAGGTTAGTATGAAATTTTGCTTGTGGCATCCTTTAACTTGTATCTTGACTAAGGCTATGCTAATCTCTGCTTTCTTATGCTCATCTCTCGGCAAAATCTCCTTTGGACTTAAAGCAGACCAGATAGCTCACAGCCAACGAGTATCTAAGTATGTTACACTCTAATAAAATGTAAATATATTACAATGTAGTTAACCTTAGTGTAGTAATCCCAAATAATAACTATGTACCTATAATATATACATGTGTATATATTATTTTATTATTGCCTTGCCGACTTCTGTCCTCTCCTCACATCTTTCTCCATCATCCATCCGATACGTATACATACGTAGTAGCCACAGACACAAGCACCAGCATTGATTGGATTGGCATTTAGGTAGTTAAGAGTTTCCTAGGCCAGGCATAGGATTGAAAAGAAGAAGAGATTTGATCCGAACTCCTGACTACTACTGTTAGTGTTATGTATAATAATATATTATCTTATATTATAGGTATAAAAGTATTTGTCTGTAGTGTAGTAGACTGCCTTGGTTATTAGTTACATAGTAACACTATTAAATTCACTATCTGCAGCAAAAACAACTGCATTGGCAGAGAGAGCGCCATTTAGTTTATTCACTGCTGTAGGTAGATCGAATTCCATCCAGCAACATTTTCATTAGCTCTATTAATCCTCGATTCCATTTATCTGCCTTTGAAGCTTTAACTTTTCTTCAGGGCTGGCGGTTTACCTTTCTCTACTTTTTCTTAGCCTTAGATCTTAGACTGGCTTTTGACAAACATGCGTAGCTACATTTTTATGGGAGGCAGGGCTGCATGATCTTCTACTACAGTCCGAGTCCTATTGCGTCTGTTTGTCTTTCCACATCCACTGCACACAATCTTTAGGCTAATATTTATTACGCTACGAACTGAAACCAGTACACATACACAACTATCAGCTATAGTCCACAGGGAGTAATTATTATGCTCTACCTGCGAAGGTTTAACGGAGTGATTCCCTCTCCACCTCATCTCTCTCTCTCTGGGTTTGTGTTTTACTACTCACACGTTACTCGAATTTTTTAATTTATAAATCTCCATAATTATATAGCTAATGCTAAATATACATTAATTTATAGTAATACTTATTTGTAATTTAATCACTCAACTAGTAGGAGAGAGGCTTTACGGAGCGGATTTGATCTTGCCTCCATGTGATGCGGTTGTAGTAAAAGTAAAACTCAGGTAGCCTTTCATTTGCCACTACGTGTAACTTGTTACTTATAATTGTTATCGGCAATTTAGTCTTCCAATGTGTAGCTGCATGGAAATAAAATCCCTGCTTTACAAACTGAACTTGCAGGCAAATGTATCTTGCTCGATTAGGTTGATTTCATTTGAAACAAAGTGCATTCGCCAGCAAAAAGTAGTTAGCTCATCTTTGGGCATTTCTTTCCCTAGTTTTTTCTTCCCTGCATGTAAGTAGTTTTCAAATTGAAGAGTCTAACAACATTATAATGCTCCACTATAAGCTATTCATGTAATAAGCCAGGGTTATCATTTAGATTATGTGCTGTAATAAAGGTTTTTTTTACTGAAATTAAACTTGAATTGCATGCGCAGGCTGATGACAATTAAATTCGCATCAAGTTTCTTTCACATGTGCATGTGTCTACACAGTGAACAGGTAAACAAAGCAAATACTATGCGTGTAACCACTAGTTATCCGGCTATTAGATATTGGCGGAGAAAATCCTCGGAAAATACAGTGTAAAGTAAGTCAGTGAGTAGAGGCTCTTCTGTAGTGTCTGTTTATATATTTAGCTATTCATTTGGTCCAGTCAAAATATTATCACTCATTTCTATCTCAGCAAAATTGATAAATTGAACGGGGAGATAGTGCAGTGCAGGAGTGGAGTGATGGGATTGAATGGGATGATTATTGTCTGATTATTTTTATTCGTAGGATGTGTCTAACCTGTGTGTGTGCTTTGCGACGTGGTCAAACGGCGGAGAGATAATCGAGAATGTATGTATTTATGCCACGACACACACCAGTAGCCTACAATTGCTACATATAATAAATAATGGCACACTACTTAGTGTGTGTGAGTGTGTAGTGCAGTGGGGAGACAAGTCCGGGTTACTTATTTACTTCTATTACAATGCATAATAATATTAGCAATAAGTGTAAACAAGAATTAGGTATGTAAAATGCGAGTTGTGTTGTATGTACATACATTGCAGTAGCTGTTGTGATTGTGATGTGAGTTAAATGAATGTGGACGTATGTGTGGTGGCCTGCTCGCTCGACAGCAGTACAGTTAAAAAGAATTTCTTTGAATGCATTGCATTCCACTCTGTCCATCCATTCTATAATTACTGTAAAGAAGAAATGAGAGCAAATCTTTGAAAGGATCGTTGAGCAGGACTTAGTTGTGGCACTCACATTAGCCACTGTAGCTCTTTCACTTAATACCTATGCCTGGTTTTCCTGTCTGACTCATGTCAGACCAGACCAGAGCATACCACTACTTACTTACTAGTAATAGACTTATAATCTGTGTGAATTGCGGGCTGCACTGCATACAAAATGCATTCAATGCACTGTAAATACCTAATGAACAAGCACTGGGTTGATTATGTACCTGTGAGCTACCTCATCCTTTCCTTCTACTACTACATACACCATGAACAATGTAAATAGACACACACACATACACACACACTAACAATCATGATGTAGAAGCTAAAAAGTCAGGTAAAGAGTCGAGAGCGATTGAAAAACTCCCTTGGATTCTTTCTTCATGTCTTTGGCATAGAAAAAGAAATGATGAGGACAGAATAATAGGGATGCATGGAATAGCTATAGAGAAATAACAAACTAAAGTAAGTAAGTAATATATAGCAGTTAACATAACGAAATGAAGGTTAGTCGAAGAGTCACGTCAGTCAAGTCAGACAGATCATCGCACACACAGAGCAGAAGTTGAGCAAGAGCTGGGCAGGACAACTTTCAGAACGGTATAGTCTACAAAATCGACTTGGCTATTACATTGCATGCATCTCCCCTCGCCTCTCTCTCTCTCTCTCTCTCTCTCTCTCTAAAGCCAACTAGCCATCATCCATGATTTAATAAGAAAGGCTCAAGTCTACGTAGAGAGGGAGATCATAAAATAGTAAGGAGGACGACTGATCTCACAGAATACGAATGTTTAGCCACTAGTCCTGCCACCAGATGCAGTCCAAAAGAATTCCAAGTACATGAGCTAAGCAAATATTGACAGGTTTGAAGAATGCCGTGTGTTTTATATCTTCTTATATGCACTCAAATGAAACTTATATCATAATGTCATAACTAACAAAGTATTATGTAAGTAGCCTGTGTAAAGTCACAGGACAGAGAGGGCCAGCAGCAGTTGCTTCTTGGTGTTGCATGTTGTTGGATGGAAGTATGGAAGGTAGGAGCTACACACACAGGTATTATCTCATGCACAACAGGACAGCTCCTACATTGCATCTTCTGTCTGACATCCATGCACACTCATCAACACACAGCTAGCCTCGCAACAACCAACACGGATCCGCATTTTTTTATATTCCTCCATCCACTTGAGACAAAACATCTGATCTAATTCTTTCCTATGTATTTGCACATGCTTGGTATTTATACAATGGATTGGCCAAGGTAGTTGACTTGGCTTAACTCATAATAATAAATATCATCACAAGCAAAACGAGATCAGAGCAGACCACCAGCACAAGAAGACAGTCACTCATCTCATCTCACTCCTTCTTTTTCATTAGCTAAAAAATTAGCTTTGACGACATTCAGAGATTAGTTCATAGGGAAGGGATTTACTAGTGCGGATATTTATCTCTGTTAACTACGTGGGTAGCTGCCTGTCTCTCACTCAACTCCAAAATTTCATACATCCGCCATCCTCCTTATTGCGTATTTCGAATATAATTACTTCAAGACTCCTGTGCCCATGAGGTGTGTACGTAGTGAGGCTTTACAATAAAAATCCAACAAGGGAGGTACCCTCTGTCTGACCAATTTAAATATATTTTACCACTTGGCTATAAGAGAAGAGCGAGGCATACAACCTTCTGTTCTGCAAAATCCTCATCGAAATTACTAGAACAACTTTTCAGTCATTTAGTCTAGCATGACAATGTACAAAGCTTTTTGCACTCTTACGTCAGCAAATAAATCCAAACTTCCCCAACTTCCTCTATATACTTTCATTCTCTTTCTTTATTGTGCTCCTTGCTCCTCTCACTTTGATATCAAGTTACATTAAATATATCATTTCTAGCTATAGTTCACTTTTACCTGCAGGTTGCTATAACATATAGGTACCTGGTTAACACTTGGCTTGCAGCATAATGCCTACTGTTTAAAACCGTAATGAAGTGACAGGCAGATTCGAATTTGTAGTTCTTAGCAGTATAATGGGGATGCGTATTTTATATGCATATATCAAGTATCAACACGGAACTTAATTCCTAGCTAGCTATACTCAGTAGGGTGTTAGATTATAATGCAGATCTCATTCAGCTACCGGATCTAGCTTCTTATTCTTATGACTCGTCTGTTTCTTTGCCGTGTATTACAATTACGTGTATTACAATCTGACTCCTCTATTAGCAATCCTATGCTTTGCCTTGCTGTGAACGCATTGGAAATGTGAGGAGGATAAAAAGGAGAATAGGTACATCTATAGATATAATATATTTATATGTATATATAATATGTAGAGTATAATTGTGGCTCTGTATGTATGATGTCCAAGTCTTGGACTGCATCACTTTCCTTTTCATTCTCACAATGGCACGTTGGCACGTACTATGGATGGAGTAGTAAGAAAGGTCTTTGGATGCCTACGTAAGTACATAGGTAATTCTGAGGAGAATGCTATAAATTAATGTTGAACTGTAAATAATGTAGAACTAAATGGTACATATGATGAGTAGACAAGACAGACACGGAGTTGGTTGGTATGTAGTTGGATGTATGTAGGTATAGACTCTTCCACGTACGTATGCATTTAATATAGTCCGAGTGCTGCCTATACGAGTTTAACCGGAAATAAAAAACAGAAAAAGAAATGAACATACCTGTTGCACAGTCGTCAAATGTTTGCACACGGCTGATAGCCATTTTTCGTCGGTCTTTAGCACCCATGATATTCCGTTCCCTTGCTCGGCGATTCTTAACGTTGCTCATGTACTCCGTGTAGACTCTGATGTACTCTTCCTTGCTGATCTCAGGCTGTGAATCAAAGAATATAATGAAGCAATAGAAGATTTAATTCCAGAGAGACTCTAATGCGTACTTAGCTCCACTCTATAATTATAATTACAGTTTGGGACGATAACATTTAGGTAATAGTGCTATACTCCGAGAGAGAGGCACTACCATCATTTCTCAAAGCCACTGCCTCTTCCTCTCCACCAACGAATTAATTCAAATGTGAAACTGGATAACTGAAGATATAATTCATTGGTAAATAGACTGATGTCCGCCCGTGCAGATTAAATCATATAGAAGAACAATCGAATAATCAAACATGTCATCATTCAAATAACCGAGTACTACTATCTGTACTACACGTTTGCATCTATGTTATGTTATGCACACTTACTTATTAGTACACTTAAGACTAAGACTCCTCTGCCAGCCAATGCCATACCATTCCGTCAGGCTAGCTCATACTCAGAGTCATAGATTATTGTAAAAGCAGTTTTGCCCATAACAATCACTCAGTTCCCATTCAATACTCTAATGCATAATAATAAAATCCTCCGTCTGTCTACATACAAACACGTTAAGAATAATTATTAAAAAACTAACAGAATTACTAACTTGTGTTCAATAGTTCAATGCAGTGTACAATGAAAAGATTCTGCTCTCAAGTAATGAATATTGAGGAGAGAGGGGCAGAAAAATGTAAATTGGATTAGTTTTATAGCCAACTTCTACTTTGTTTTTCCACATTGCAATAATGTTAAGCTACAAAAGAACAGATTATTATGAACCTAAATCTTTAGAGATGATTACATGATAGACAAACTGAACGTCCTGCATCTTGCTTTACTTGTGTAACTAGAGAGAGAGAGAGAGAGGATCCCATTGCTCATTTCTTGGCTGGCATAGGAGCATAGCACAACAACAAATACGAATTTTCCACTTGTAAACTTTTCTCTTTATTTACATTATTGTTATCATTTTAATTATCATTATTACTCCCTAGCTATGCGATTAAATTCAGAGTGCATTTTAGAATGAGCACATCTTCCTGGCCTTTAGTCTTCACTCCACGCATTCCGCTTTCCTCACTCAAGCACGAATTGCCTAGCTAAGATCAGATAAACGGGAGCAGACTATCACTATCTTGTATCTCTCTCCCTCTCAGAGAGCAAGCAAGGCTCATCTTCAATCTGCACTGCATCAAACATATCTGCACTTCTCCTTTTATAATGGCTATATTATTAGTATTACTACACTTGTACATAATGTTGTTTTCACTTTTCAATTTTCCGTATAATCGTTTGCTTGTCTACCTTCACTCTTCATCATACATGATAAAAAAGTATTACTAGATGCAAGAATGCAAGTACCTGCTGGAATCAGATCAATTTTAGAATATTACACATGAAACAAGTTGTGATAAAAATGGGATGGCTATTAAAGCTTTTATGTGTTGCATTATTACATCACGTCATAATTTTTTCCCCCTTATTATTGCAGGTGCATGGATATAAGGAGAGACGGGCTTTTATCTATTCATGTCATGTGTCACGGAAGAAGGTGCACATAGCAAATCAAAATATGCAAATAGATGGACGATGACAAGACAAGCAGAGATAGTTGCTATAATCAGGCGAAGAATAATAAATATTTGCGGTAAGGAAGGAGGAAGGGCGATGCGATGCGATGTGGTGGTGGTGGAAGTGTTTAGAAGAGATAGATAATAGATCTATAGAAGTGTAGCCGTTGTATCAAGTTTCAGGAATTCTGCTCCACCTTGCCTTGGCCTACGTCTAATAAACTCTCCTGCTGCCTGCCTGCCTGCTTAGCTCTGATCAGGTGTAAGTCAGAGTGCAATGATATATAAGTGGAAAGCGGTATAGGGTGTGGATCCCATTTGCTCTTCTTGAAAATCTATGAAAAATCTAAGCGAGATTCTTCCGTAGAGTTTAGTGGCCGTCTGTCATCTCAATTATATTCTTAATGGAAAATAATGAGCAATTCAAATCAACCAGTTGTTTCAGTTCAATTCTTTTCCTTTTCTTCATCCTTTTGATGAGTGACTCTGTGGCGTAGCGTCGAGAGGAGAAGAAGAGAAATAGTAAGTAGACGCGGATGAGGGCTACTATATACTACTACCTGCAATTAATGATCCACTTCCCTACTACTACAATGCAAAGGAATGGCACAGGACTAGACGACTTAGGAATTTCCAGAAGGGAGAGCAGGGAAAGAATCCTCCTCGGAAATGAATGAGCAAATTGGAATGAACCCTTCCAAGAAAGTGCGAGGCTACGCTGCTGTCTTCATTCCCTACACTCGAATCATCTCTATTAATCTATGCAGAAATCCTATCTATACACACACACACACATTAGATGCTGCATAAAATTATGCAGACTTAAATGGCTATAGACTTGGAATTGCCTATCAATTTACCTTCCGTTCTCCTTTCAGAATTGGCAGGACTGTTATTTGTTAGAGTTATGTAACGATCCCTCGTCCTCCAACCAACAAACTAGTACAGAAGCAATCAGCACTATTTAGTTGGCAGACATGACAATGGCAATGCCACTTAATGCCATGCAGTCTTTCTCGCTTTACAAGAAATCTGATAAAATTGAACATTATGTACTTATACATTCTTCTTCGCTAGACTAACCATCATCAACAGGATAAATGAAGTGAGTGAGGCACGTCGTCTATTCTAATCTTACGAGTTATTTGATAGGACTCTTCTTCTTCTAACTATTTCATACATTGCTCCTGCATCCCTCCTCACCTTACACACTCACCCTATATATGGTACATACATATTTATTTACCTACTAGTAGCATCAGCTATAATATTATAGCTCTTTCAGCTGCTCTCTATTGTCAGGCACAGCCCTACAGCACATAAATACATAGATCATGTAAGTACATAGGAAAATGAAAGAGCAGAGGAGTTAGAGCAACTGAGTCGATCTCGTATTATTCTAGTGCAAAGATCTATCAGCCGAACAAACAACAATCCACCTATTTATCTACATAATACTATTATGCATTTCGTATTATACGAAAGGAGCCAGTTTTATGATGGCATCTTCTCTCTCTCTGCAACTATTAAGAGTTGATCCTTACACGTTGGGAGATAGAGATTTGTGTGTAGAGCACAGCACAGGATGTTGGAAACAGAGATGAACTCTAATCTCCGTTCTTGTAGTCCACACATCCACCAACCAAGATGCGTATGTAATATTAGTAAGTAAGTGGCTCTGTGTGGCTGTTGGTCTGACTTAACCTGACTGACTATGGGCAAAGGTTGATTTGATCTCCATCCCATTATTCCCGTCTTCTCTCTCTCTCTCTCTCGACTCTCGCCTTCTCTTTCAGTTACACTCCACTACTCACCATAATAATAATGACTAACCTCAACTCTGTCTACCAATACAACAGGTGTCCGAATTCTTTGCATATATTTACCAGCTCGGTTCAAGAGCCAAAGGAAATAACAGCCATCCAGCCGGGTTGAGCCGAGGAACTCACTCACTCACCACTCGCACCGTCTTTATTTGTATTGTGGATCAACTTTAATTTTAATTAGGTTGCAATAATATTAACTCTTTCTCTCTCTCTCTTATATTCTCATCACACTCATCAACCACACCACAGCGAAGTATAATGGAGTGCAAAGTTATCACTTATGATAATATTTTATATGGATGAGTAAGTAAGTGCCAATGCATCTCTCTCGGATTCTTGCTTTGCTTGATCGTGTTAGCTAGCCACATTATGATTTAATGTTGTTGTGTAAAATTGAGGAACTCACTCACTCACCACTCGCACCGTCTTTATTTGTATTGTGGATCAACTTTAATTTTAATTAGGTTGCAATAATATTAACTCTCTCTCTCTCTCTTTTATTCTCATCACACTCATCAGTCACACCACAGCGAAGTATAATGGAGTGCAAAGTTATCACTTATGATAATATTTTATATGGATGAGTAAGTTATAAGTACCAATGCATCTCTCTCGGATTCTTGCTTTGCTTGATCGTGTTAGCTAGCCACATTATGATTTAATGTTGTTGTGTAAAATGTAAAATCCTCAGCTTTGTCTGCATCGTCTGCATGATCATCAGGGCAGTTAACTAAACTTTTCTCACTCCTCACAAGCAACTAGGCAGGTAGGCAGAAGAGAAGGGAGGCAAAGCCAGTTCCACTGGACTTTACGATTGAATGACTGACTTATAGCTGCAGATCTGTGTTCTTCCATTAGTTATCTACAGTGTAATGTGCATAGGGAGTGGGCAGGTGACTTACTACGGCTACCTCTACACCTCTACACTATAAATCCCTATATACCCTAATACCGGCTCTTTTAGCCAAGTAGAAGCTGTAATAACGTTCACCTTAACAATTTAACAACCTGCCATTAAATACAAATATAAGGACATGGCTCGTTCGTACATGTGCAATTTCAATTTCTTGGCCTAGACATCCCAGCCACATCAGTCTCTCTCATTCTCACTCGAAACTCCAACGAGAACTCACTTTGTCAGCAAGCTACCTACTTTCATTTCCCGAAATCGGTTAATCAGCTACAGAAATTACATGTTCTCGCAAACGAAATTGCTGATAAGATGAGGCGGGGTTTGGGTGAGGCTCTTTATCCACTCCACAAAGAAATACCTTCAGCTGATAATGATGATCTCTTCTTGTACTTAAGCACTTACAAGTATAAATCCTTGTTAATGCCTGCTCACTCTTTACTCAATGTACATATATCCATCAACAAAATGTTGGACATGTGTCTACAGTTCACTTTTCTGTATCAAGCTCCTCAATCCTTCCATTTACTATCAGTTGCCCACTAAAGCCATTGTAGGAAATATTTAGTTTCCATATAAAATGGCACACATGCCTGTGTCGTACACAAAACACACATAATATTATGATAACCTGTTAAGACAATGCACATTTAACGAAATTCCATTCAGGATTTCACTGGCTCATTGACAAGTTTTTTTTACAATTTCTTACCTCTAGTTTCTTTATTAATGATGGGCAGAGGTAGTACTTGGTTAGCTTACTCGATATGCCTCTCTCTCTCTCTCTACATGCACATTGACTATAATAATATTATTATAGGAGGAAGCAAAGAACTAGCCGGCCGCCTATTTGCTCTACTTAAAGGTAATTACTGCACCAAATTGGAACGCAAATAAATCATGCCACACTTGATTTCACATTTGCGAATCTAACCAAAGTTGAGCTCATCTAGTGACTTTCCAATTACCTGCCAAAAGGTAAATACATTATTTTCTATGGATTCGACAATTTTGTTTTATTATTTCCTCTGGCCGGATATTTGGACTTAGTTGCTCATTACGTCAAGACCAAGAAGACATGGCACAAGGATAATAAAATCTACATTGAAGATGGGAGACAGAATTTGAGTAGGTAGGTAGCTATATAATATGTAAGCATGCAGTACACTAAGGTAGTACCCAACTAAAACTACTAGCCATGTTAATTACAGTTGTTGTTTAGGGCCTTTTGCCAAATAGTCAAGAGTTTGACCTCGAGGGTTGCTACAAGGTGACAGATTTCTCCAATTTTTTGGTTTAATAAAGTTATAACTCTGCTTCATTTCCCCTTAGTCTTCAGGCGTGAATATTTATGATTTGTAGAACTTCAAAATAAGTAGGTTTACGGAGTCAACGGCAAAACAAGACGAAAGGTACTTGAACCTTGGTGGAAAAATATTTATGTTCTGAGGAATTGTGTTAAATATAGTAAACAGTTAGTGTCGGCGTTGAAAATGTCCTTTTTGCAATGCAGAAAGAGAGAGAGAGCCGAGCCGAGGCGAGCGTCTCATTTGTGGCTATACATGGAAGCATTAAACAATGATGTTTGCACATATGTATCAGATAAAGAGTCGCTCGCAGTGACTTTTACTGCTACTTAAGGTAATTTAGTTGGACTGGGACGTTGTGAAGTAGTTGCACACGATTTATACAACAACACTCACTTAGTGTGTTTATTACGAGAACCAGGATGAAAAGATCTGGAAATCATAATATTTCCCGACATCCTATTGCACACTATATCTGGCTCTTAATCTGGGAATGACTATAAAAACAGGAGAATTAAGGGAGGAGTGGAAACTTGGTAAATACCGTACGTACGTGTCATGTTGTGAGCAACTGTTAACGGGGGGAGTTGGATCTCTTGATTATCCTGTACAAAGAATATTACTGCCTCCTAATTTATTAATCACGTATTACTTACTTAAATTATCTAGACTGTGTACTGTGTACTTAAGATATTTGCAGATCCGTAATTACATTCCCTGCCTTTTAATGTTTCCCATTGCAATGCAGGCCAATCGTAAATGACACACGTAATGTGGGAAATTCCTTCAAATCTGTGAAGGATGCGAAATTGCTGCAAACGCGTTTATTCGGACACGTTAGAGTGAACACGGACGTAGCGTATAGTGCGTAGCCTAGCCATCCCTCCTCAGGTGCATGGTGCATCACACTACAGACTCATGCTCCGCACAATCACTACACATCAAACAAGTGTATTGTATAATTGTGGATCTGGGTAAATCAGTTGCATCGCATCCATCTACCTCGAGCACAGGTACCTAGCAGCACATCTGCATGCCTGGCCTTACTAACCCAACTCTATCTATAGCCCTAGTAGAGGCAAACAGGTAGCTTAGCTACCCATACAAATTAATGCGACTACTCCTGCCCTGCCTGCTTAACAGCCGAATCCAGTAGCCTTCTTGCTGTAATTCCTCGCCCCTTTTCATTTTATTGACAAGGATTTTCTGCTTTTCAGACACTTCTCTGTGGATTTTCCCTCTTTCCTACATTTTTACTCAATTTACACTCCGCTTCCTTATCAATGACAAAAGGATCTTTGCCTTATAAAAAATTCAAGCACTTGTTTACTATTCCTGATACTGATTATAATAATATTATTATAATATTAGTTCGTGTAGCTATATTTGCCTAATCTAAACATCGCAAACAAAACCCAGCATGATCCTATGCATACCTGCCATTTAATGACTACGATGTATTTACGTATTAATCGGCCACCTGACTCAATAGCAGAAATACATAATGAGCATTGAATTGCTATTTATTTTATGAATCAACGCAAAAATATGCAAAAATGTGACAACTTGTCAACAAAATCAAAGTTCAATCATAGGGATACCCCAAATATTCGTGAATGAATTGACCAAGACAATGGAAAAGCTGTTAGTGATATTATTAGTACGGCATAGCGGATTGAACAATTTGGCAGATGATGTCTTTTTCTAGTGAGAGTCAATTGGGACCAGACATAGATTGCACGTGCACACAAACAGATATGGAGAAACATATGTACACAAAATTGAAACTGATCATAATATGAGTCGGAGACACAAAGCGTCGGCAGTCCGCAGTAGAATTAGTTCATGGTCTGCCCTCCCTTATCAATCAAGTTATCACAAGACTCGTGTACTAATCGATACATACAATATGAACAGGTACATACCTAAGTATTATTAATATCGCAAAATCTAAATACTTAGGTATAGGGTGTAGCTATACATCCAGTGCTATGAATATGTTGCAAATAAACATGTCGGAAATTATGTAAACCTTCTCTCTGTGCTTATTATTAGGAATATGTTATGTCATAATTGATAATACATTATAGGAAGGTAAATATGGGTAGGTATCAGTACACACGTGCTGTGCGGACTGACAAGAATACTAAAACAGCATCTCCTGATTCATATGGAATGCATTACACAATTATTCATTATGATACCTATATGTGTTTGCAACATTATAATTAAAGTGTTACATATCTTTGCACTTTTATTCGATACTTTGTACATAGAACATAGAACTACTGCAAAGTTCTAGAAGGAACAGCTCCTTATATGCATCTGTATGCCAATTATACATAGGTAACGGGTACAGGTATTTACTTTTAATTGATTCGTGATATAGAGATTCTCCGACAATAAATTAGCGAGTTATTGGACTTTAATTTAATGCAAAAGTCCAATCGGTTCAAGCAAGTTCAGAGAATGATGGTATGAGCGTCTGCCTTAAAAATAACGTTTGAAAAGTATAAAAATGTTTGTTTTCATGACTGAAGAGAAGTGTCGCGTCAAATGAAAAACAGGAAAAGTTATATTATTCATCATCCTCCACTCGGATAATTACAAGCAATGCTAATTAAATAATGAGTCAAACATGTGTTGCTTGGGTGTCCATGAACTAAGTTAATGCTCAAGTTCAAAGTTCCAATAAATTGCAAAATCGCTACAAATATTTTTTCAAGTTGGGAAAGTTTAATTGTAATGGTACAATTATCCCATGTTAATGCAAGTCTGATGTCAATAAAGTGAAAGAATTGCATTGTGTGTGTTTTTACAGTAATTAATGAGCTATTAAAATTATTTTGCTAGCAAACAGCTATTTTTCATTGCGTCGTGACGAACACTTCATAAGTACGTAGCACAATTCTCAAACTATGTAATAGAGTTTTGAGGTGTCTTCATTGCATCCTCATCCTACTACACAAACACAATCTTTTTCCAGGAACCTCAGTGACGTAAACCTGTTTTTATAATTAATGTACTGTCTACTGTCCGTCTATTTTCTCGGTACAATAGCAATTGGAAATTACAATCACTACTGATGCATCACAGTGCATTCGATCTGCAAAACAGTCTTGTTCTGAAGAGGAATTCTTTGCCCATGCAGTCCATTACATTGCAGGAGAATAAATAGACAAAAGGACTGAGAAAGGAATGAGCAAACTCCTTTTTAAGGAAATATCTTGATACAAAAACCAGATTGGTTATTAAACACACAGTATAGATTATAATTGCAAACGTAGTTCAATTGGAAATTTTATGCTGTCATTCTTTTGCGGTTAATTGTAATGAATTCCTGTCTAAAATGAGGAATTAACGCATAGATTCGGTAGAAACTCAAAATGACTCATTCGGCAAGATTGAAGGGAAAAAATGAAAGATGCCGCATAGCTATGAAGAGTCACGTCCCGTTTTCAAGAACATCAACAGATAGATACTATGAAAACAGAAACTTTGTTATCAAAACAATGAAATGGGCAAAAACATAATATAATAACCATGTGTATTTATTTTGATGTCAATTGTTAATTACACCTTTCAACAATGTTCTGTAGTATTCCATGTAAAAATATTATAATCATTTACTTTCGTATTGAGAACGTTTTGCAAGTTTAGGTCAGTAAGGAACGGTGTGCCAACATTTAGTATTTAGCCAAGAATTTTTAAAAGAAAAGGGAAACAATTAAAATGAGGACAAATTACAGTAATTAGGTGTTTCCATTCAATAATAAAATGCAATTATTATGTAAAAGCTTCCAATTAGTACTTTGTGCCGACAATAGGAAACTGCAGGTGAACTCAACTCTTTTCATGCACAATATTTTTCCATGTACTACACGGCAGTACTACATTGTCTATGTATTACATGCCTAGGTAGGTGAATAAGTTGGTTCGTTCCTGTGTATTCCAATAGTCTGGTAATTGTGGTAATCCCATAAACTCAAGTAGGTAGCTATCCATTTCCTTCATGCATTCACCACTTTCAGTAACAACACATTATTGTTCTTATCACAGTTAATATCTAGTAGGCAGGTTTGTTAAATTTTTGCATTTAGCCCAACTTTGTTTTTATAGCCATACAATAGTCGATTACCTCTTTCCTTTCATAAATAACCATTTAATACATAACATTCACAGTTGATTCCATAAACACATAGCAAAAGTGAATTATACGTCCGGGACCCTCTTTACTTAGCGAATGACAACAAAATAACAAAGTAAATAATCCGCCTAAGTGCTATTCACTACCACTACCTACCAATAACATTAAAATACCAATGGCTTTTCCATTTAACAGAAATCACTTATTTGCTCTGTGATTATTGATAATCTGTAGCTAGCTACATAAAAACTGCTTCACTTACTTAATGTGATTTTGTGGTAAGAATGCATCATTCTGGCAATCATCTACTCAGTTACAGATAAGAATCTGCTAAGGTAGGCTTCTAGACCCTCTTTGTGCCAACAAGATGAGGAAAGAAGAGAAGATTAGGTAGGTAGGTAGGTAAATAGCTTTTGAAGTCATTGGAATAAAGTAAGGTACCTTATCATTAGCAAGAGAGCCTAGAAATTGCATGATTAGCTTGCGTTTATGAATGTTAGAATTGTAAGCTCCATATAGAAATGGAGATATGGAGATAGAGAGACAGATGTTATTGAAATTATTTGTTTACGTAGTCAATTGTTTGTCTGGCAATAATTTTTTCGTGAATTGGATTGAAAGGCAGGGAGAATATGCGGAGAGGAAGAAACAAAAGAGGATTGTAAAAGTTATGGCATTGAGTGGATTAAAAGGGAGGCGAGGGAGAGGAAAACAAGTGGACTGGACGACTGGACCCATAGATCATAAAGATGAGAAGAAGAAGAAGAAGCCGACTTGGAGATTGTGCATAGACTGACTAGGTGGGATCTCATCTCTCTCTCTCTTTGCTTATATCTCCTGGGATTCTCAGGCCTTTGCCTTTGATCTACCTGATGAGTAATCTCTGCCCGCATAATTTTAATTAAGCACGCTAATAGCAATTTAGTTGGAAACGTGTAAAGGGGGATTAGAGCTAAAGTGGCGACTTATTCATAATGTTCTAACGACCACTACATGCTCACTACTATTTGCTGACAAGTTTTTCTGGCGGTGGCTCATTTATCAAAAGGATTTAGAGATATTAGCCGCCACACCATGTGAGGCTGGGATATTAGTATGGATGTGATGTGATGTGAGGATATAAGTAAGTAGTAGCAGGGATAGTGGAAGTAAATAGGCTACCTCCCTACTGACTCCGTGGATGCAACAAGAAGAAGAAGAAGTTCATATTCTAATGTAATGGGACTTGGTTGGCTGGAAGTGGCTGTCTGGCTTGTCTGCATGCAACGAATACATTTCTCCTGCCTTAACCTAACTCAAGGCAAAGCGATAAATTGTAATCTACTTAAGCTAAAGCCAAAACCAACTAACAAGCATTTACAAACTCTATAATTCCAAATTAGTAAGTCGTCGAAGAAGATTGCTTCTGTGATTTTTATACCTTGACTTTTGAGTTCCGCTCTTTCCTCATTACTTTGCATTTGGTAATTTCAGGTGGAAAACCAAACCAACAACCACCAGAGCAAAGCAATCTAACAGCCAACAAACAAAAACAGCTAAACTTCCCATTAATACTAATAATAATGCAAACAAACTAAGCAGATGATGATCATCCCTCCTCCACTCAGTTCAACACAATCCCATCGCATCAGCCTGCTGGATTCACGCATCCCACTCTTAACTTAACTACAACTGACAATCTCATGTAAATACTGTGCACCTATTTTGCCCCTCTCTCTCAACTATTTATTTTCATCCGTCTATTCTGAGTCTTGTGATCTTGTGGGTTTCTACTAGAGTCATGTCGTAGTCATAGCTATTCGCATAGATGCAAAAAAGCAGGAAAAAGAGAGTGAGGACCCAGCCCAGGGGCAATTTATCTGTACACATCACAATATTATTATTATTATAAGGACGCAGGTATGTAATGTATGTACGTAGTACGTAGACACAACAGAAAGAGACGGGAAATACAGAATAAACAGTGAGTAATCTGCAAAGGAGATGGGATGGAAGAGATAAAGGTTCTTCTTGAGAGAAGGAACTGTCCGTAATCCGCATCCACGTCCTGGACGAAAATCAACAAGTGTTGCAAATGGAACTTGTAATGCCTAAATGGGGTTTCCCAGCAATTCAACCAATAGCTCTGCTATCATATCCTATCCTCCTATCTATCTATCCCTTCTATTTACATGCCATGGCTAGCATTACTCGACTTTTGCTCTTACAGATACTTGCCTGCCTAGTGAGGATGAGGCTATAGCCATAATATTTAGGTAGATATATTCCCTATGCTGACTGAGAGAGTAAGAGTGAGTGAATTAATTTGCCATTTGATAGTGCGATAGGGAAGAGGGAATAATTTGGCTTCTCATCTCCATCTCCCTATGATTTCTGTGCAGAAGAAAATAATATGCTAAAATGGAAGTAAATGTGCGTGTATCGTCTGTAGTGGGCAAAAGATATTCATTAGAGGTAAGCATTGTACTTATGTGTTTCTTTGATGCACTTCTTTCTCTCCTCAAGTTCATGTTCATTTAATGTCCCTATGTATGTGTGCACTGGCTAAATGATACAGTTGAAGACAGAGAACACCCACAAACTTAATCTGAGAGCTACTCTAGCCCATTCTTCAGAAACTTAACAAATTTATGTGCTGCATTACCTATCTATTAGTTGGCATTATCTCTTTTACGTGGACCAGTTAGCCATCTCATCTCCACCAAACAACACCGTCTTCGTCTTCGTCGTCGTAGTAGTCCCTATCTCCACTCACTCACTACTCACTACTCACTCACTCACTCCATGGCTAACCACATGCAATATTATACTTTTGATCTCAATTCCAATCCACTACATAAACATGTGTGTATTAACATCCATAATAAATACGTAGTGTCTAATAGTTTTCTGAATGCAAACCTTCAACATTTTTCTCATCTCTGCACAACTAAATGTTTTCGCCGTAGACAGAGCATCCGAGCACCCGAGTGTGTAGTTTGCACAGTTTGCACATACATACACATACACTAAGTATGTGTATGTAATGTCTGCTCTTCTATTCTCCAATCAGAGATCATATTACTAATTTTCTCGACAACATTTCTTTTCTTCCACTTGAACTTTTTCACTAACACTTGCTAACCTTGCCATTGCTTTTCATTTAGACTTGCATTGGCAGGGCTCATCATTTTTCGGTCCATTGCAAATAGGAACTAAGTGATTACTATAATACTGTTGCTGATGGGCTAGCTTAGAGATCACATCAGAGATTCATGCAGATACATAGCGAGATGCTCTCTTCTGTGTACGTACTACGTACGTATTTGCATTTAGACACCTGTAATGTATGCTGCATCTCTTGAGTGAGTCTGTTGTGTAGGTATGTGGGAACATTTTTCAATATTGATGTGAAAAGCTGAAAATTGGAGGAGAGGAGCGATATTTTTTGCATGGAATGTTTTTGTGCGGAGGTAAGTAAGTAAAGTAGCATCCTGAGATTAAGTGCAGGTTATAGTTACGCAGTAAAAATCATGTTAATCAAAAGGATATTTTTCTTTGGGAGAATGTAAGTAGTTGGCAGAGAGAGCATGTAGGACGGTGTGTTGAGTTGAGTTGAGTTGAGTTGACTCATTGTCATAGTCCTGCCTACATAGATAGGCGGATATTTATTTTATCCTTGTGTGAGGAGATAGAACAAGTATAGATGTTCAGTAGCTCAGTTCTTTTCTTAATCGGGATGAAAAGATTACATTACAGACACAATGGAACATTCCTCCTCATAAGAACTTATTAAGAATTCAGCCAATGGATGTGAATGTACGATACGACGAAAAGAGAATATGGGAACAAGATATCGAGAGAATGTACAGATAATTGCATCAATTGATCTACGATTTCCATCTCAATCTCATTTAAAACAAACCCAATTACAACATAACTATTCTTCCCAATTGTATTTATGTACCAGACCTGTAAAAAATAGGAATTGAAATGCTGGCTCTAACTGTTTTCTTCCCTTTCTCATTTCGCCGACTTTCATGTTTCAACAAAACTAATCGCATGTTTAGGTATTTTCATTTTCTCAAGGTATTTTCTACTTTAGTCAACGTTTCTTTGTAAATCAGGTAACTCTTCATTCCACGCATTATTTTTACTGAATCTCTTTTTTCATGAAGTTGGAAGAAAATATTTCCACCTTGCTACTTACTTACTTACTTACTTAACACACACACACACACACACACACACACAGAGAACAACACACAACTCTTCTGTCTCTATCTCCCATTCTTCTTAACCTTGTCCCTGTCTTGCTAAATGAGGTGCTTGTTAGATAAGCTAACAATACTGATAAGATGTGTATGATGTATCGCTCTCTGTATGCAGCAGTCTAATGCATGTACACACAAACACACATTGTACAGAAACACACAGAGATACATAAGATCTGTACATGGAGATAGATAGAGAAGAGACAGTGGTGTCGTAAGTAGGCAGTATATAAGTAGTAAATAGTAGTCACTGGCTCTTTAGCTAATGGAAACTCAAACAAGACAAGCTTAAGTAAGTTAAGTGGAGCGATAGCGAACTGGTCTTCTAATACTTTGTAGTTCAAAGCACTCCCATCACAATCACAATACAATTGATGCCAAATGCGAAATGCAGTCCGCATTGTAATCCTCTGTAATTGTAATGCAAAGCAGACAGATAGTCTCGATCCTAAAGTCTCTGCGTCCTTTCTTCGTCTCACAATTCACGGCTATCACTTCACACACAAACACACACAACCACTAACTGCTATTATCACTCCCTGCTATACTCCTCCTGTCCTACCTCCCATGCAAATCTACATCATCCACACACACACACAACTTTGTCTCCACTTCCACAGATGCAGCACATCCAATTACATAGGAAAGGCATGTCCATTACGCTTCTCCTATGACATAACACAAGAGATCCCATACTTGGACTAATTTAAATGATTTTCGCTCTAATTCATCAAATGGGAAAAGCCCTCTTTGATTCTAGTCCAGCCTCATTTCAATATTTACATATATATAATAATCGTATAAATAATACTAATCTAATCTTTCTCTTCTTCTTCTTCGTCTGCTCATCCCTCTAATCCAGTTCCGTTCAATTTAGTCTCCCAATTGGAAATTTTAATACAAAGGTTTACTTACTTAAGGCTAATCTCCCTCGTTCTTCCTCGTATCCCTATACACACATACACATGATACACATACACTATAAGCTATGTAGTATTTATTATTGCGATGGTGCAGGATTCATTTACCTGAGGGCCACCCTGCTTTGAATTCTCTGCAGCGTTACTGATAACATATCATCAAATAATCATAAATTAGAGATACCTCCGTGTGTGCCTCCTTAAATTTAAGATTAGTCAAAGTCAAGTAAAATACAGAGTATCAAACTTTATTTAAATATGATGAAGATGCTCCAACCACTTCATTAACTATTCAACGTCATTTTGTCTCGCCACTTGCAATTGTGACTTCAGTGCACAGCCAACTGTCTACATCGGCATTCCATTCCATACCTAAAATGCTATAGCTACCTTTCATTTGCATAGCTAGAGCATTTATCCTTCCTACCACCACCCCATCCTCATCTAACCACATAACTAAATTTTATTAGCAACTGCTACAACTTGCATTGCAAATTTTATTTCAGTAGATCTACTGATAGGCTCGACCTTCAAGCAGCTACGTGTCTAATTGCTCATCTTCCTTTAATTTGTAATTGTAGCTGTAATTGCACCGTTGAAATCTAAGCTTTCAAATTTTAACTGACTTTTATTTACCTACATATATAATTATTTATATAATTATTCTAAACTTTCCTAAAGCCCCTCTTCACTCATTCCTTGCATTTCTTGCAAATCCACTCTCGGCCATTCAGTCCATTCCTTCATCAGCTAACATCAATGCGAGAATTTTACAAATATGGACTCTTAGAAATGAAAGCACTCACCACCTACCTAAACACTTACACACATGGCTATTCCAATCCAATTCATTCTAGTATGTGGGCTGTGGTAATTTAAGCAATAAATAATCTTTTATGTATCAATCCATACATGTCTCACTTCCATCCATACATACAATTCATCACATTACATCACTGACGCTTAGACAATGCTCTTGCATGATTTGTCAGTGGCACTGAAACTCTTTTTTATTGCATAACCTACTCCACTCTCTACTAATACCAAGTTCAAGAAATATTATGAGACAGTAAATTAAGTCAAGAGCATTCCACGATACATGATCGTACTCATTTTCAATTGACATGTAATATGTAGCTAAGTGTGTGTCTCTCTCTCTCTTTCCCTCATTGCATTGTCCAGCAAGCAACTATCCGTGTCTAAACTTCGTAGACGATGACACAGCAGTATTTTAAGGACTCAGTTCCAAGAAATTATCTGCAATCACATCTCATGTGAGAACTTTATTGAAAAATGTATATAGCTGGTCAAGTATACTATCTCTGTTCGTCATCAGCAATTAAGAGGCGTTAAACCCATCATTAATACTTTGATGGTGATAATCACTTCCTTAAAATCATTCAGCGTTGAGAATTGTATAGCTCTGTAGTTAGCTATAAAAACATTTCCACGTAATACGCACTTTGAAATGAATGCAACGTATTATTCTTTGTAGGTAGTGGAGTTGGCTCTATGATTTATTCATATCACTTTCAGCAAACAAAAGGCAGGCATAGGGATATTAGCATTCAAACAAAGAGTATGACAAATGAGATCAACAGTAAATGTACACTACACAGCACAGCATCCACGGCCACACATGTGCATTTCCATTGATGCAAGGAAAAAGGGAAGCGTAAAACCCCAAACATTGTTCGGAAATCACGTTGCAGCTTAAATTACCAGGAATACCTACGCCACAATTTCTATCAGCTGTGCAATCTCCCAAAAAATGAATAATAATATGTTACTGTCATATCTCTAATGCAGTCTGTTCATTCGAAATGAGCTGGCGCTTCAATATAAATACACTGCATGCCTATCACTCTATCATTCATAAACTCTGTTCTTGCACATAGCCTCAGGTCTTTTCTATCATATCTCTCTATCTAACTATAATACACCTATGTCCATTGTACTTAGCATACAACGTCATAATATGAATATATGTATTTGTAGGCTGTGAGTGATAAGGACTCATATTAAAAATCATTTATATGCAAATTATGGCGTAATCATCGTCATGTCCCTACCTACATAAGAATAGTAATAATTCCATGCTCATTTGTAGTGCCGGCAACTAATAGGTATTACTTAGCCGGAATTAACTGGTAATATTATTAATGGGTGGTCATGTACTCAGGCCTTTACATGTGTCTAATGATAAAAATCGTTACATGGGTATTTTAAGGTATGGAATGTTTAGAAAAGCATTTATGACATTGTTTAAATTTAGACTGATATTAATAGTGAGTGTGTAATGCAAAAAGTATTCGTGTGTGTAAGGTAGTGGTGGTGGGTACTAATTAAAAATGATCAACAGAGATAAGTAGCAAGGAGGTCAAAACAGAAGAACTAATATTCCATGAGTAATAATAAGTGATGCTGTTTATCGGTGTCTGTTTTCAGCTCACTCTCACAACTCCTTCGAGTGTGTGCGTGTAGTATCTGTGGTTTGGCGAAGAAAAGTCTGTATAGGTAGGAAGGTTCTAAAAAAAGAAATGGCTCATCTCATCTTTTGTCTTGTCTCATGGGATTGGTAGTCGTCTCTCTCTCTCGAGACACTCGAGGGAGAGAGATAGAGAGCGAGAGTATTTGCAATAGTTATACATAGTATCACATCATGAGTTCGCACTTCCTTTCGACATTAATTGACTTTCACGTTACGGTCGTCTTAATTGGTGAATAAATAGCTAATTACGTAAACATGAGATGAAGTGGAGGTGGACTGAGTGTACTCCCCCCATTCATTCATGTTCTTGACTTGATAGAATTCCCTTCACGTGAAAATGGACAGGAGTTCTTGGAATTATAAATGGTGTAGATTCCCCGTCAATGTTCTTGGATAAAAACACGGGGGAAAGAGTCATTCATAATAATTCTAATGGCAGGAGTGAATGAAAAGTTAATTCATGGGATTGAGTGGCACTAACACATTGCTAGTTAATACCCGGCGTCTTGTCTTTGCATACGGCTCAAGAGACGTAGGCTTAATAGATGACATACTAGGCATAGGCTATAATAATGAAATAAATAATGAAGTGATGTGTGCAGGCAGACGTAGTAGGTAGAAAGTCTCCAGGAGTCTCAAGTAAATATGTAAACATGTGTAGGTATGTGTAGGAATGTGCATTAGGCGATTGTATGGAGAAGAGAGGGATGATTGTCGTCTCTTCGGAGTGAACGGAGCAATTCAGGATAATTAATAGAGTAATCCATATCGTAAGTAGTAAATTGAGTCAAAGCATCCTGACAGATCCCGTCCCGTCTCATTCAGCGACGCCCGACCGACCTGCTCTGGTTCCAGCTGAAGCAGTCTGATCCAGTACTCTGTGACTCTGTGTACGCTAAATTTATTTATGTTTCCATGTAGGTGTTTTCTGGTATGTGAAGTGCGATGTGTTCTTCTTGTCTACAGACATCACATCACATCACATACCAGCGGCATAGCGAACTATTTACATATCTACACACACACACACACATCTCCATATACTGACTTCCCCATTCTCCACTTACTCTGCTACTACCAACTACTGCATTACGTAATAGGCATATACACCAGTTCCTCTTCCTGTCATCATCTCCGACAGAGCAATTCTGTCACTCTCTCCCTACAATACTTCAACCTACAATAATATCGACCTATACGTGACTATTTATTATTATTATTATGCTATGGCTAATAACTGCCTTGCATTATCCCTGGCCCACTATGTACCTACACACCGTAGCTATAATATGTATACTCTTATAACAGAACAATAATGATTGAGGAGCCGAAGTCAGTGTAACCCCTGCTGCTGCTCCTCATTGTGAGATCCTCCGCAATATACTATGCTAATTTGACAATGTTTGTTTGTCTACGTTAGTTTGCATCTTTGTGTGTGTGTGTGTGTGTAACACTTGCAGAGCATGCAGTCTTTTTCTGCCACTAAGTCAGATATTCATATTTTTCTTTTCTTAACTGCCTAGTCATTGCCTCATAGGCATAAACAGAGAAGACGCGAGGATTTAACATCTTTATGGCATTTGAGTCATAGTGACTAGGTACATAGGTTGAGAAAGGCAGAGTTTACAGTCACATTACTCAGCCAACTAATAGTAAGTACGTAATAGGTGGCCATACAGATACAATAGATATACCTGAGAGAGTGACGAATCCCCACAGCACACACAACACACATTCACAGCATACTAATTGTAGCTGTGAGTATTCTTAAGGCCTGATCACCTACTTACTTTCCTCGTCGCAATCGCAACTATGTATGCATGTAAGTATGTGGACTAAAGGAAGACAGGAGATTTGTGAGTAAGTGTATGTGGCCCAGGCCAGGCGAGGGAAGGGAAGGAGCAGGCGTTTGCACTTAGCACAGATTAGCTCATGAATGAATGAGTCAAACTGTTAAATTTGAAATCATCCGTGGCAATGAACATGAGAGTGAGTAAGACGTTCTGTTATTATTTTGGTTGTGTTGTGAGTGCCGTGTTGATATCCATCTCCATTCTACTTTGTTATGGCCATGCCTGGGCTGAATGACTGGCAATTGCATAAATATATTCCCTAAGTGTGCCTAGTCATAATCCATGTAGACATCTGCATCTCCCTCTCGCCCTATATCTTCCTCGTGCTCATCTTCATCTTCCTCTCTCGCTCTCTCTCTCCTTCTGCTAATGGCTAATAAGTTATAGCTGCTGCATGCATGGCGAGATGTGAGGGGGAATGGAACGAAGGCTTTCGCCAGAAAATGTACACAATCCCGCTCACGCCTCCTCCATTCCATTTCGCAGGCACTTTTACTCCTCTTCTCCGTGTAGTCGATGACATTCCAATTGAAATAGGATGGAATCAATAGGGAGCCTTTGCTTTCTTGACTTGTCGGTATTTCTGCTAATAAAATCACTTTTCCACAGGGAGCACCGACAAATGAGAGCGGCAACGGGAAAACAGTTACGAACGTCCCACTTGAATACTTGAATAGTTTATCTTTTCTCACCCACCTTCCTACGCCTTTACATTACACTGCACAGGAGTAAAGTGCAGCTACTACTCACTCACAACATAATTATCCTCTACAACAAGGCACATATTTCATCTACCCATCTCCTTCTACATTGCATACATGCTACACTTTATCTACCTATAACATACCCATCTACGTGTATCTACTAAATTATAACCAACAACTAAGTAAACGCATAAATGCAAGAATGCGACATCAAGTTCAACTCCGTCTCAGAATCCAGCCCATTATTGCATTGCATGATAAATGGGCACAAGGAAATAGCTAGAGACACTCGTGAAATAAATGAACTTATTGTTAGATCGTATGAGCACACCTGTATGAAACTCTTCTTGAGTGCACCTATTAAATGCATTGAGAGACCGTTAATTTCTATTGGCAATTATCTATTCCTTTTACTTTCGGTTTTATTCAACAGAGATGAGTGGAGTGGAAAATGCAGGGAAGGAAAGTATCTAAACATGTGACTCATCTTTTAGTGCATTCCAATAGAATTACTTAGTTACTCGGCAGTTCACTTTCAAACAAGTACAATAAAGATCAAGAACCGTTTCGGCTACCTATGCACATACCTTTTGCTCGAACCACTTATTTAAGTATAGGTACAGGAGATAGCCATTAAAGCTAAGATCCTATATAATATTGGCAGAGGGAAAAAAATGAGGGGAAGGAATAGATATCTATCTATCTGCACAGAGTATCCCCATGTATGAATTATAATGCAAAGAAGTATCATTAGAACTACTTTGAAACTGTTCTAAATCCTTTCATTTCACTTTCTTAACCGTTTGACTAGCATCATCATTGTCTTCGTGTTCTTGTCGCCCAATCATTGCTATTTCCTTTCATAATAGAAGATGCATTAGTTTGGTTAAATGGGGATTTTAGATCAGAAGCCTTAAGAAAATATTATATCAAATAAAAATTAGCTACTTACGTCGATGGTTCATGAACTGAATACATAGCTGGAATAAAAATGCTAAAATGCAGTAGTCACAATCGCAAGTCGCAGCAGATCAAATAGAACGTACATAAAAATAGTTGGATGGAGGGTGAGACGCTAAACCACTTCAGTACCTATCGCTATAAATTAGAGCCAAATATGTTTTGAAAATTAGTATGATCGCCTGGAGCACATTTACGGTTAGCGCTATTGTCTGTGTATAAATATAAATGGAAGGAGAGACACGAGTGCATAAATAATTCAGTAATTAAAATATTTTCTGCATCACGTTACGTTACTGTTAAAAAAGCTAGAATTCAGCGTAATTCCCGTCAAAGCATCGACAACAGGAACGGGAAACCCATGTCTCTTCTATAGCGTTTTGTTCTGTTGAATTCCTAGCAGTAAAAAACCAGATATATCGAATAAATCTTATGAATAGTTAACTTGTTACACAGACTGCTAGTAATGAGACGTGATAAGTACTGTGTACATGTAGTTAAATAGTAGAACACTTGAAGAGAGCGTACGAACCAACGGAACGGCAGCTCTTTACTCATCCACAACAAACAGACACAGAAGAAAGAGTGTATTATTGTGTATGGACGGAGTAGTTACTGTTGTAAGACAGTAAAAGAGGGAAATAAATACATGAGCAATGCATGTACTTACAACGTACACGGTGTCAACTGTCAAGTAAAGCAAATGTGTGTGAGAGAGAAGAGAGGCTCCTAACTTGATGCATGAAGCACGTCCACCCGCCATAAGAATGGTTATTGTTGTGTGGCGACAATAGAATGGAATGAATAGTTCGCATTAAATGCTACACGCAGATTACATCATTGAACGACCAACAAAACGCTCTATAGCAATCACAACTGTGTTCCACAACTTGCATCACGCTTTAACAAAGGTCATTCCAATTAGCCGAAATGCTAAAAACCAATAAAAACAATGCGTAAGCAAATATTGGAATTACTTTCATTTTTCATTAGCAAGAAATGGATCGCGTCTCCGAGAAGCAACAACGTCAGATCTTGACATCCCAAAAACCTATAATCACCTCTCTCTACTATATGCACACCTTACTTATTTAACTTGCTATTTCACTATCTCCCATTCGTATGCACATTAAATATCTTCAAGTGACTTTATCTCTGCACTTTGTGTATTTGACGAATATTTTACAGAGTCGTGTGAACGAGAATGAGTTTCATTACCTTCGCTTTGTGAGTAAAGGGAAGGAAAATGGAAAGCGTGGCAGGCAGGAGTTAGTTGACTTGCTTGAGGATAACTTTTGAAAATAGTAAAATCTCAAGTAAAGCACTTTCGCAGAGAGCTAATAGATAATGCTCGAGTTGAGTGAGTGAGGGAGTGTAGGAAGGAAATGAAGTGTAGCAAAAAGATTGACACAGCAAAGCAACCAAATAAATCCCTCCGTCTGTTCCTTCCTTCTTTCTTCCCATTTCATAATTCCATTTATTTTATTGCTAACAGTGTTAATCGTAAGTTAGTGAGCAGGAAAGAATTTCATCAGCCCATTACAGAGTTGAGGTAGTGAAAAGTAAGTAGCATTGTGAGTGTGGTGATGTAGCTTGTTGATTTCCCGTTTACATGCACTGCCATTAAATAATATGAAATTCTCAGTAGCTACTTAACGTACAATGACTATAGCTACCTGTGTAGTACTACAGTTTATAATAATAATAATAATAATATGCAGAAAATGTGTGGTGGAGTGATGATGTTATGATTATGAGAGAGATTTCCACCATAGCATTGTGTGACTTGAGAGTGAGTTGAGTTGCTAGTAATTTAGGGACGAGGAGACCACCTACTTATTGTTTTTAGGAATGAAGTTGACATGTGGAGCTTATGACAAGAGACAATTGCCAATTTAAATTCCACTATTAGGATGTAGGTAAGTGGAGAGGGCTCGAGAAGCTCGTGTCAGAGCACAGAAACAAAATGAAAATTCAACTGTAAAAACGAACAAAGGCTTTGGATTTATTATAATTCAGTTTGATTTGTAGACGAGCCCAAACGTCTCCTCTTCCTTCCTACTCACAAACTGAGCACAGACATTAGACACAGAGCGAGAGAGAGAGAGAGACAATGTCGAAATGTTTACACTCTCCGCTCCTCTTCTAAAGCTACACAATCCCATGCAAATAAAACATTTACTGCTACCATGCATGCATATGTAACACTACGTCATGTAACCCACGCTTAATTCCAGTGCATACTCACTTATCAGATAACTCAATGCCCAAGTAAGTAGGTGGATGTGGATGGATGGATTCTCTGCATTCCTTCCTACAGAACATTCATCCAAAAAGACAATTGCTGTGTGCGGATAGAGCTAAACGTTGTAGCTACCTACTGCCACTGCACTGCCTGCCTTGCAAATACAATAGAGACAACATTCACACACACACAAGTACACAATAGTCTCAGGTAAATATGTAGCCAGTCACTTTTGACTCCTCGTTATCTGTATATATAAATAATCATCATAATTTACACACTATCTGTTTATTAATTATATTGGAGTTGTGTTGTGAACTAAATGTCAGGTAGCAACTACTCGGAGTAAATACATCTCTGCCTCTTCTACCTACACACGAAATATCTGTGAGTATGTAGCTACCTACCTTTGTCAGTCCACTTACCCATTAAATATTGTCTTAGTAATAACAATATTATTTTATGAATGTTGTAATTGTATTACAATGCAAACGACTTTTTATAACTTTATGTGAAGATATAATTAGCGTATAATTTCAAATCTTCCATTCCGTCATAGTCGAACAGGGTATTCCCAATATTGACATTGGTGCAATAGTCTGAATCCGAATTACGTAGACCCGAGGCAAATAATAATATAATTTCATCTCCTTCTTCCTTCTCCACCTTTCCTCTCAAGACAACTAGCTAGCTGGCTAGCTACCTATGACTTTTCATGTTTGCATTTTTCAGTAGGTACATGTCAATAACTATTAGGTGTAAAATTGTACATACTAACACACACCTATCCGTACTCTCTACCAAAATCCAGTCGTTAGTAACGTTAATATGGATACATTCTTTTTTTGCAGCCTACTATTAACTACACGTTTATATTACAAGTAATTACTATATTTATGTATGTGATATTAAGTTCTTATTGAGCAACTCTTCTCGTCAGACTAGATATCTTTTTTAATGCTTCAATCATGACTGTGAACAAAAAGATAGCATACTATTCTCCTACACACTACTACACATTATTTTCCACGATTTATAAAGAAGCTAGGTAAAAACGGATTATTAGTTGCATTTAATGGCAAGGCAAAAGAATATTGTACGCAACGGCACCGGTAATAATTGATAAGTAACCTGAACCAGAGTGCGATTAATCAAAGTTTCTTAGCTACCTACATGAAAACAGCAAGGCTGATAAAAATACTCGACGGATTAGAATTTCTAGTTCCAGTGCATTGTACTTTGAGAAATATTATGAGTGACAAGATAGTTTTTTTATTAGGATGCTCACGTCATTTATTTACATAATAAATAATCTAGTAGACAATTCGCAAAAATAAATGCTACGTAATTAGCATACAAAGCATTGTGTCAATTCCGAGTAAAATGAAAATGGGAAATTAAAAAGAATATTATTATGCATTCGAAACGAGAGTTGTTTAGGAGAACAAAGGTTTTTCCTTCATCTGTCAACATCATCGCTGTTTAAGGAGAGAAAGTACTTAATTTTTGCAATGAGAAATATTTAGTATGCAATTAGACAGCCGCAAATGTCTTTTCTCGATGTTATTTTCAATTATTTGTTGAATAGAAAACAATGACTAATTGCCAAATTGCCAAAGTATTCTTTGTGTTTTTCGCAGTAGCTTTCCCAACATTTGATTCGGGAGCAAGGTTAGTTAGGAGGATGATTAATATTTCTAAAGCATCAGTCTAGAATGATTTATGAGAGTGCATAATCAATCGGAGAAGAAGTGTACAGTAGTGTAAGTAAGTAAGGAGTAGGTAGGAACTGAAGTAGCACTATGATCGTATTTAGTTTAGTCCATGTTCAGAGATGTCAGAATGGAATAGGAGGGAGGAGATAGGCTGGCTGGCTATAGGGATTCAGCAGATTCAAGTGAAAGCGAAAGGGCAGAAGAAGAGTAGCTTCTTCAAGAGATTTGCAATTAGATATGATCTGCAGTGTGGATATTATGTAGCGGAGTATTATAGGTATTAGCATTAGCTGTGTAGTCACTTCACTTAGATAGGTATGTACATAATATTAAGCTGAGATGAGTGGAGGCCGAGGAGAAACACGCTAGTTATCCTCACTCGTATAAAAGTAAGCTAAGGATGTATGTTTCGCGTGCATATCTAAGCAGATGGGCTTTGACTAGTTTTACTTTACCAATGATAATATTCTGATCAGACAGGCAGGACAGGAAGGTCAATGAAATAATGCAGTGCACTGATGGGGCAGAAGTAGAACTAGATTGACTTCAACTCGAATTCTTTTGCCTGACTTTTGATAATTTTAAATGCAAATGAAACGAAGCCAAAGACAAAGATTCCTTGTGCTCTGTCTAAAACATTTAATTTCAAGGAATCTTGAGCAAGAGAGATATCGCGGCTAGTCCTATCCTCACTTCACTACTACTACCGACTACTACATATAATAATAATAATATACATACTCACTCGTCTTATTCTGTCGTAAATAAGTAGGTGGCTAACAAATGACTAGATGGAGAGATATAGTAATCATGAGATTATGATTTGAATAGTGGTCGGTGATCTGTTGGCTTGGAGGGAGGGAAAGGATTGTACGTGAGGCCTTAAATAGTCCACCTGGCCAGAGCGCAGAGTAAAATTATAATCGACCTGAATAATTCTCGAAGAATTATAATTGAATGGTTTGTTAGCATAGTTACTGTACATTAGGCTAAGGTGGTTATTATTAAAAGAGTTGAGAGCAAGTGGAGAGAGGGAGTCGTCGTCGTGGTAAACTTGGTGGACGGACGGTGGACTGTGGTGGCGAATCCGATGGATACCCAAACAGAATCCAAGCTACCACTAATATACAAATACCTAGAGATTGTTTTCGAGGGAATCTATCATAGTTATTAAGTTATTCAACATCATAATCAAGAGAGGAAAAACAAGCTTCGGAACAATTTATGCAAATCCAATTGTTGAGCCCATCCAACATTGAAGCCATCCAATCGGACAGTTTCCAAGATATTCAATTCCATCCATCCATCCATCTCGCAGAAACAGAAGAGTCAAAGCAATGCAAAGCAAACTGATTATGCGCTTATAACAATTACGGTTGAAGCTGTTATGCAATTCCTTATTAAGTCTGCAGCCTACTCTGCCCTGTTCACTAACTCACTCACTCACTCACTACTTCTAAGTTCTATCCTATGGCAGCCTAACACAATTTACACACGGAGCACTTAAAGAGTAATAGTAAGATTGTTGCTGCCTGCCTTGGCTTGCCACTTGCCAGCCACCATAAAATGTTAACCAGGAAGAGCTTAGTTACTTACTTACTTAGTAAGGCAACGCCAGAATTTACGTTTCTCCACAACTCCACATATTTGTGCATGACTATTCTGCATTGTGCCTGCCTGCGTAGACAAGTACATGGCTCGAGAGCATATAATCGGGGGCTATCATCATTTAGAAGAGAGGCAAGGCAAAAACGAATAAATGCAGTTACACAATATCATAACATCGGGATATTGTGGGCTCTGAACTTATTTTTATCCGCTCGCTCTCGCTCCTTCTACGGAACATGGCTCAATCTCGACAACTTGTGCTAATATAGCACAAACAGGTAATCTGCGGATGAGCATTCGGATCCAACAGATAACTCAGCTAACAGTACCATTGCTCCTTCTGTAGTGTGCAATAAACTTTAACGCACTCTGCGAGACAAACATTGTTCCTATTGCTATCCCATCAGTTAATAATCACTCAGTTCAACACTTCTATCTCACAACTAACGCTAGAAATGCTAATGTGCTCGAACTTGACGTGTAATTTCCCTCACTCGGTTGCACTCTTCGGTTATCGGATGGGAAACACCACCCACGAGGACACTAATAGAACAGTACTACGGCAGTTCCATTAATGTACAGATATTTACATAACAAACAAACAAATACCCACGTCCTGTTCCTACTAGTACAATCCTCTCCTCCTCCTCCTACTCCTTACAGCACCAGCTCCTTTACCTATCTTCATAATCATATTACTATTATCATCTATGCACTAGCACCTACTCGTAAGAAATTCATACTCATACCAACATTTGTAACTAAAAACTCAGTTTATTGGCATTTTCCTATTTCTCACTATTTTACTATTTTTGCAAATCTTTTCGTTCAAAGTTCTACTGGGAGGAAGCAGTCCTAGTTATATTAGACACACTACTGACTACAAATTCTACTAGTACAGAGTATAATGGATGGATTGAAGGTTGAAGCATTCAAATTTATAGAGTTCATAGGATGATAGACTTCTTGTAAACTATAAGAATGCTGTATTGCAGGTATTCACTTCAACAATGGTATTTATCCAGTTTCTTAGGTAAAATGCATCTCAAACGTGATTCCTCTACTACACAGACATAGAAACTATAGTTGAACTACTATGCACATTTATTTATTATGTTGAGTATCTTTGATGTAGAGAGGTACTTACTAGGTAGATGGAAAGAAACGCGGATGTGCTAGGCCAAGCTCAAAACTTTAGATAATATTATAATGTCTGTACCTACTAGGCCAGACGAATTGAGGACCATGCACATACACACAAACACATCCCATTATCATCACAATCAAGACACTTTCGGAAATACAATACAATAGCACATTACGGACACGGGACACCTCACCTTAAGACAAATACTCTGCCAGAAAATAAACCGGAGAGAAGAGCCAGAGGAGAGTGTTAAGTTACATCTCTTTTGGTCTCTTTATTTAAAGGATTTGGTTGGGAACTTCAGGTGGACAGGCAGGCAGGGGATTCTAATACACTAAGTTTCTTCTTCACTATGTCCTTACTATTTAAGAAGAATTTTCTTAGAGAGCGCACCTTAAATCTTAAGGAGCATGTATTTAACTTTTATCGTAGCAGTGCTTGCTTACATAGATTGGGGCTATAATTTCCAAAGTACATAAATAACACGTAGGTACCTAGCTACAAGTATGCCTAGTCGAATTCATGACACAATTGAGCAATGTCAGTAAAAGTGTTGAGAATTTTTTCCTTTCCAGAGTGATCGGATGGACTAATGGGTGGATGAAGGTGTGTGATGTGAGGTTTATGTGTGACCTAGTGAACTTATCAAAAGTTCCTATCTGTTGAAATTGAGACAAAAGCTTGGAGGACGTGGTCGCGCTAACGAAAATGTAAATGAGCAGAATTGTGTCTGTCTGTCTGGAGGATGTTTCGTTGGAGTCTTTTTTAGTAGAGTAGTGGAGTGGGTACGTGGAGGGAGCTATATGGCTATAGAAAGGTCTTACCTTGGGAATCGTCTTATTTGACATGTTGGAAACGTTGAATCCAAGCTCATTGAGAATTTTTACTCTAAACTTTTGGAGAATGGTGGCTTGAGATGAATCCTCTTCCTCTTCGTCTTGGGTGTCCATGTTCATGTTCATGTTGAGAAAACTTTGAAAGTCAGGATTGTGTTGTGACTTTTCATGAGGTGGCCCATTGGGATCATCCTCATCGTATTTGTGGACGAGGAGCGACTGGTTTTTATTTCTTGGGTAATGTGCAACTCCATGCTGTGAGTCCGTGTCTCCGTTCTGTCCTATTTCATTCTTCTCCGTCTCAACATATTCGTCACCCGAGTTTCTAAGAGAGATCTGATTATAAATCTCGACAATTTTTTGCACTTGGTAGGGCTGTTGAAACTGAGAGTGCTCTTTTACTCTGGCCGACGGTCTTCCGTGCGATAAAGCAAGAAGAAGGAGTAGCACATAAATAGGAAATAAATTAAGATGAATATTTAAATATGAACCCATGATTGTCCGCCCCTTCATAAATTCAATAAATACTAATAACTTTTTGAATCAACGACGCGTAGACCACTTTTCTGTTCACAACAAAAAAGACTCTCAAACTGTTTGAACGATTTCCTTCTCAAAAAACATTCTTTACAAACAGTGCATACAATTAATATTATGCTGTAGTAGATTACTATTAAATTAATACGTAACTGCACTTTTCAGTTTTCACTTTTTTCACTTGAAACACTAAATCACGCAACGTAACCGAAATTGAATGCACTAAATTCTTTGGATGTAATCTAATGAATACTAAGAATGTACTCTCAGTAATATTTCAATGGATTGAAATGGCTTAGAAAATTTTTCAATTCCCTTCGAATCCCCTTCAATTGCTGTAGCTAATGTTTCTTTAGGTAGGTTGGCAGGCCTCCCTTAAGTACAGTACCCAGTTTTCATTATGAGACGATGTGTTTGTGTGTGAATTCCAAATCGCGATAGTGCTAGAATAATTCAAGGCAAAGAACTTGGCTTTTCTGTCTCTCTGCTCCTTCTGTCTCACTCGCTACAAGTTTCGCAGTGGAATGAGCGAAGGAAGGAAGCGAAGAGCCAACCTGAGTGAGTCAGGCAGCTCAAGCAGGCCAAAGCCACTTGTTGATGTTGAACGTTGAAGGGAAGAGTAGGCTGGCTCTGCTCTGCTCTGGCTCTGTGTCTCTGTCTGCGGTCTGCCTGTGCTCTGCTCTGGCTACGACCAAGCAGCAGCAGCAGCAGTAGCAGTCAAGTCAAGATACGATTCAAGTGAGACGAACCAAAAGCTCCGCTTTTAATTCCCGATAAAATGAATCAAAAAGAATCCAATGCAATCCAATCCCACTCCTCTCCTCGCTATTTACTTACTCCTTTGAGTCCTTTGAGCTGAGTGTTTAGTTTGAAGGAAGTCTTAAATTCAGATTCCTGCCTGCTACACATTAGTGATAGCTCCTTAATTTAGAGAGTTGCCTAGGCACGGCCATCCCATTTCATTTTAGTAATATTTTGCCCGATTTGCTCATGAACCCGGGCACCAATGCAGTGCCCGTAGCCAAAAACTGCCCTTATTATTACTTGCAATGTTACCCAGATTGAATATTTGAAAGAATTGCAGTCGCCAACGTAAAATATATTAAGTTTACAATGTATTACGGCAAGCCTTTTTTTTCAGTTAACACTTCATATATATTAAATCATGTGCCGTCAATAATCCATTGAAATCTCTATTTCCTATTATTACTGTATGGCACACCAAAAAAGTAGGAATTTTTAATAGAAAATACACGATGTATTACCGACCAATAATTCTGCAATATTTGAGTTTTAAATATAACAATACATTTACAACGCGTATCGGTTTAGATTCAATGCTACATTTCATGGGCACAAAATGCCCACGTGTGTTCCTAAAATCTGGTGAGGGCATGGACACCACGGTTGAAACATGGGTTGGACATGGGCCGGGCAACAGGCGCAATATTTGCGCCCAGGCAACTCTCTAGTTTGATTCCTTTCGTCAGTTTACTTGTATGCTTCCACTCCGGCGGCTGTATTGTCACTGAGCAGCGCAGATTCTCTCGTAGCTCTACTTAAACACTTGACGTTGCTTTTTCATGTACTCTGTGGCTAGTTTGGCTGAGCATTCAGTTGTTGTGTGTGTGTGTGTGTGAATGTGTTGTGTGGCTATCCATGTTCTCTCTGCTCCTCTTCTCGCACTCAAAGTGGACTGTCCATATCTCATCCTCAGTCACTGACAAAATGAGAAGCAGACGGACTACGACACTCTGCCAGTTCACTGCATTTCGACGTGCTTCAGATTAGGCTCCTCATCTCATTGCCATGCCACACACACAAAGACATAGATCGCCAGCCATGTCAATAAATACGTAACTATTTAGAGGAGTTTTAAAGCTCAGATAAGCATAATAGCTAGAGAGGTATGTATAATGCTACATGGATCCCCGATTAATATGCAATAAACGCTATCTGCAAATTAAACAGAGAAATAAGTACAAACCAGATATTTGTCATGTACTTAGCTTGGTCATGTTATAATTGTCACTCACTCCTGTAGCTCTTCACTCTAATTATGTACATAATATTTACAGAAGTGTTTGCATTGCGCTGTGTACTACTGTTGTGCCTCCCAGCCAGCCAGCACATTTCTCCATCTCCACTTATTATGTACTTATTAGTACTACTGAACTCACTGGTCCGCTAATGCAAATAATATGGCACTTATTATGTAGTTTACATGATATGACGTGTTGGTAACTGCATACTTAACTATGATCCTTTACTCTATACAAAAATAGTCAAAAGTCAAGCCATTGAGGATCTAATCTGTTCATGATACGCTAAGAGTTATTTAATGCAGGAAAAAAAGACATTTTCAACCTATAAGTCAACCAAGTCAAAAGACATTCCTTAATTATCTCGTATCTTTCTTATTGACGTTTAATTGGGCTCTAAGCACTTATACTTTATTATATTTAATAGTAATGAATCTAATGCTATGGAAAATGTAGTGTGAATGAAGAAGAGGCCATTCACTAAACTTTATCCACTTTGCTCATTTTTAATGTAGGATGAGATATTGGTTCATTGGTGATAATCGTCAGCTTCGCTTCACCAGGAGCTTATAACAGCCGCTTTTAGAGGATTAGTAAGATGCTCATTTAATTCAGAGCTGGAAATAAGTATGGGGAAGAGGAGAAGCGTATTTATTAGTATGAAGTAGGACGCGTACTTGATGAGCATAATAATATTATGCCGTATTTACACAGTAGCGATGCTTATCATCATTATGCTCTAAGCTGTGACATGGCATGGCCTGGTGTTTTATATTCAATCCACTGGTACACAAATGGCACCCGTTCGTCGATCGCCTGTCGCACTTTCATACATGTCCATTCAATAAATCTATCTATCTTCTTCTGACTCCATAATTCTTATAGGTAATTAAGTAACACATCATGAGCTTCTTCCAGCATACTTAAATATAAATGTATCCATTATAGCGAGACAATCATTTTATATCTCTTCTTTAATGACTAGGAGTGTGGAGTGTGGGTGAACATTGTACAAGCGAGAAAAATATGAAACAAATAATGAGCAGGATCATAATGTTAATGATCAGATGTCGAATCACGTTGCAGCACTCTGCCTTGACTGAATTTTTTATGCAATTACAATGAAATCCGACTCTGACATTTCTTTACATAACTTTTCTTTTAACATCTTATTTTACTCATCTGCGCAATCATAAGATCTTATTACATGCAATTTAAACTGTTATCTACACCGTTACTTGCATACAAATTAATACACTGAATCATTATTATTCCTTTTATGTAAGTAATTGCGAAACAAGATAAACAGAATAGTATAATATTATCATCTTTTGTTTTTTTGACATTACATTGCCCACTGCTACATTCATTATACATTTATATACATGGAAAGCAAGGTATATTATTGTTAACTCTGCTCTTTGGATAATCTTGAACACATCAAGGATGTTGTTTTATTTTGCACCGTCTTCATAATTTCTTATTCATTGCAACAATTGTACAGACTCTAAAGTCTCCAACTCAAAAAGGGTTCTGACCACAGATAATTTGATTATTTTTTTTGCACTTTTTAAATCGTAAATGGAACTGTAACAGTGTACTATTTTTATGTTATGTTATAGGACTATGGATATTATGCTATTAATTGTGCAATTTTTGTCGGATTACTCGTTGCACTGCTCCGCAATTCCCTTTCAAACATATGCAACCCTATCTTACTATTTGTCTCATCTCGACTCATCTTCTCGCACTGAACTGAAGTTCAGCCGAGCTAAGCAAAACCAAAATGAATTGGAAACTTACTTATAGTTATAGTTAGAAGTAGAAGACTGGAAGGAAGCAGGTTTTGCAGCTGCTTCGTGCATTCTGCATACCTAGCTATTTCATTCTATTACCTATAGCTAACATTGTCCTATTACTCTACCTGCTAGAGGTGGGAACGGAATGCACAGCATTGCTAATAAAAACACAATTACTTTCAAGAAAAACAACATTGAAGCAAAAACACTGGCCATTTTTTGTCAATTCCACATTTTTTCCAAGCAAATTATTTGTATTTGCAAAGGCGTGCAGAAAACTAGTGTATAAAAGAAGCGAGAATTTTAATAAACTCTGTTTTCCAAACTCTAGAAAATGTTGAGTATTTGCACCTTCACTAATGCTGTCAGATATTCCTTGAGTAATAAAGATTTATTCAAGTAAATTCGTGCAATTTAGAATTTTTCCCTAACCTTAAACTAGTAAATTATGAAAAGATTTACTAATCAAGCTAAATAATTGTGAGTTGATGTTTATAATTGTGAAAAAGTATGGAAAACTTAAAATGTAAACGTTAAGTAAGCACAAGGAGTAGTTGATTATTAAAAATGTAGTCGTTCCTAGCTCTCGTGCAGTTCATATTCATAAAGTAGTACATGCATATAATATACAATATGCATAGTATGTAATGATAGATATAAAAGCTGATCGTAATGTTATGTGTTACGTTCTTGTTGTGCATATAGATTATTAGTAGTTATATGCGTTTAATTTGCATATAACTATTTAAATTGTACAGTGAATATCATAAGTGTAGGTACGAGTGGCTCTCTATTGTTGGGATTGGAGTTAAACCTTGGCATAATATTTGGTTACAATAAACTGAAATTCAGTAGTGCAGTAGATAAAGTGGATTTAATGCAGAAGATGTGTTGCGAATTGCTGTGCAACTAAATAAGAAAGAAGTAAGGCCGTCGATGTATTCAGTTTGGGTCGAAGATGCTGAATCTGCGTTCACTTCACTTGACTAGTTCATCTGTGGCGATTCTTTCTTCTCAGTCGCTTCAGTTGTATCAGTTGGATGTGTGCAATGCAAGTGAAGAGTGAACTGATGTGAGTGAGTGACTCCTTATTCGCCACCAACTTTTCCCGTCTTGTCTTCTTGGACTTTGCTGATGACGATAATAATGAAGATAATGATGATGATGATGATGCTCGTAATGATTTGGCCTATGCGGCTTCCATCTTCTTATCTTTTAAAGGACTAGACTGGACTTGGTCGTTGCAACTTGGATTTCATGATCTTGCTTTGCTCTTGACTTGAGCAAACTTCTTGTTCCCAGCATGTGGCTTCCCTCTTCCTTCCCTCCTCTGACTTCATCTCTCTCTCTCTACTTATTAGCCCTCTCTCTCTCCGTCCAGGTAGGTACCTTACTTTTCAGTTGAGACTCTTCCCTGCCTGCCTGCCTTTATATTTCACTTACACAACACTCTCACTGTCTTCAAAACCAACTTTTAGTTGGTCCTCAACAGCTCATCTCCTCCTTTTGCTTCGATTCAATTTTATTATAGCACTCTGTGTAGCCCACAGAGCTACACATTGTAAATGCATCTTCTATATCCTCCACATCCAAAAAAACATGCAAGTGTCCTGCCTGGACACTCGTCTAAACAAACGCAGCATCTTTCACGCAAATAGTAAATCCATTTTCTTCATCGCACACAACTCCTTTCCTCTCCATTTAAGAACCCAAGACAGGAATCAAAAGAGTCCAGTCGAGACAAAACTAGTCCAGGCCTCTCTATTTATGTAATCTGACCAGGTGAGTTACTTTCTTTCGTTGGGAAAACCCGATTTATCAAGTCAACTGAGATTTGTGAGATATGTAGACAGAGTAAGTCAGTGAAGCAATAAGCGACTCAAATCTCACGTCGTCTGTAGGAGGCACAGAGTCAAAAGTCAAAACAACAGTGCAATCGCGACCCTGACTTGCTATCACTGTCATGCCAAACCAATTACAAAGGTAGATAGTTCATAGCCTCTTTTTATACATCTAGTCGGATCTGTTGGATTTGGAGACGGACACACACACAATCCCAAGCTACCCTCTCGCTTAACTTACACAATTCAATAAAACTTCAATGTCCGTTTATCTGTAGTCGAATATTGAAGAATCTCGACTTTTCTTTGACCTGATCTGCTATTTATCTGTAGTTGAATTGAAACTACCTATCTCTATTGTTTCCTCACAGAATCTCCCTTTCTCTGACTTGGTCACAGCTCAAATTGATTAGATATGCAATCTAATCTACATTCTTCTCAATCCAATGCAATCTTTGATTTCAACGAAATTAAATAAATTAAATCAGTTTGAGCAAAGGTTGCTAGCTAGTTGATTGAATTGTTTCAAGATCCAATTCCAAGCATCTTGTTTACTAACATTCCTGAACAGAGCAATAAACGAGCTGGACTGAACTTGAGTTACGATTAGTGTAAACGCTTACACTTAAAATTTAAAGGGATCCTCCTAACAACCTGGAAAAGTGGTAAATACACAAAGGTGCATAACAACTTCCTACATTCATAATTATTCCATTCCTCAATAGCTACTATCTGTCTGTACTGCAAAGAAGTGTATGTGTAAGAAGTAGAAGTAGGAGATGAGCAATAATTACTGACGGACATGTTCTCACACATCAGAGATCGGGATGTAAAAGTCTGCAAATTAAATAATTATTAAATATTATTTCATGGTTACAATTTAACTACCTGCTGTCATATTATACACGTGCACTAATCTCCATTTCAACTTATTACTTGGAGTCTAGGACGCAGTTGATGGAAGGAACAGGCATTCATCCTTGTTATACACAAATCATAGTCAACAAATAGTCAGTAAGGTGGACTTGGATGGAAGTTGACTGAAGGGCTTTCGAGTGAGCATATCATTTTGGCGAAATGTTTCTTTTGACGGTGAACTTTGTGGAGACGAGAAGAGAGAGGAAGACAACAGGTCGCTTCACATTAGCTTTGCATTTCGTCTGGTTTGTTGTCATGTCCTGTCTGCTCCGTCTAATCATATCAGTTTCATTTGTCTCACTCCACACCATAATTGCCATATCCTAACAATAGCATGCACAAGCACATTATAATAATATTATTATTATGCCAAGTAGTAGTGTAGTAGTATTTAGGTGGAGCACAGTCTGTCTGTACTGTACGAGGGGTGAGTGGATAGAAATGTGAAGATCTATCTGCTCAGTGCAGTGTTGTAGTTGTTGTAGGAGGGGAAGAAAAAGTGGTCTTTTACTTTTTATCGCACTCCGACTCGGGTTCTCACTATTTGCACATATCTACATAGGATCTCTGTTGTTAAATGCAACTAATATGTATGGTAACTAATAGGGAATGCCGTCGCTAATTTTTTACCAGAAAGAATAACAGAGTTTTAGTCAGCTCAAATTATCAAATCAAATGTCTAGCTAAGTGTAAGTGCATTAATAGCTATAGAGCTAAGTAGTTATAGTTAATTTAATAGTGTGGCTATAACTATTTATTTATTTGGGCAGGCAGAAGGTGCATATGTAAAAGTGTGTTGTGCGCATTTATCTGTTGCAGTAATAGTCAAGTAAATAGCTCACGAGTCAAGTTGCCAAACTGACTTAGGCGCTTGAGTGAGTGTGTCGCTGTACGAGGAGAAGAGTCGGCTGTCTGTAGATTAAAATTCTTCTTGCCGCTGAGCTAGCTTCGCTTCCCCGCAAAAGACAGACATGGTCATATATTTCGCAGTCACTTAATATGGTTTGGTTTGGTGAGGCAGTTAGTCGCACGTAGATTTAACTGTCGTTTTATAGATATTTTATCACATAGGTACTACCATGGTGAGTGACTACCTTTATTTCAGACACTAATGCCATAGATTATATAATATGCAATGCCAATGCCATGACAGACTACAGACAGGACAGAGGAACACTCACTGATGGAATGAAGTTTCTTTTTCTTGTTGCTGTTGACTGTGAGGGAGGCAGGCCAGGATTGTTTTCTGCCGTGTAGCTACCTACTTACTACACGGCTATGGCTATGTACACTTGTCCATATGAGAATGTGAGAAAATATGGAGAGAAAACGTCAGTTAATTTATTTCTTTTCATATGATTAGATTTGATTAGAAGTGACTGGGATTAATGCCGAGTGTTATGTTCTCTTGTCGAGTGCTGAGTTGGAGTCGGAGGAAAAAGACAGAAGAGAAATGAGGTGGGAGAGGTGCTCATCATTCTCGTTTTTATATCAATAACATTCCCTGTGAATCGCCGATAAAGGCAGCCGAGGATTCTTAAATCATAAGCTCGAATCTCTTTGGGCACTCTGGACTCACCTGGATACACGCCACTCACTTCACTACGGTTTAACTCCCGCACCAGCAATAATAATAACTATCTCTGTGCTATTGAGCTATGGGTGCACTGTCTCCATTCCTACTGAAGCCACCTCGAGCATCTCACTTACTTACTTACTTATAGCATAGCTATTAGACATATTGTGCACTCTCCACTTGATTTGTATGTAGCCATAATGTTGTCGAGGGAAAGGGAAGAGTCAATGATAAGATAAGATTAATGCGAGATATTCAATTCTGATTAGATTAACTTTGGTTCAGAGTCAGACCAGGCGTCACTTCACCTCTTCCATCTATAACCTCACTCAAGTCTGTCTCTTCTCTTACACTTTTCTCTCTGTCTGTCTTTCGGAGACCCCATCGTCCTCGTAGAATAATGCTGGTGCATATTATTATAATGTGTTTGTATGTACACAATAATCCCAGACTGCAATAAGGAAAGACAATGATAACTACATGCTACTTAAGTACACAAACAATAATACTACAGGCTGAGTGAGTAATAATAGGGAATACAATACCTGCTAATAATTCCTCCGTAAGTGCAGCAAGGGTTGCAATGGAATCCGACCTTTATGAAATGAACATTAATTCTATAATTCCAGCATAAAATAAAGTCATTTCATTAGTAACATTACGCAGTTCAAACGTTGCATTTTTCTGGTAGGCGGCTACGCAGGTACCAGTTTCTATATATACGAAACCTAATATCTCCGCCAATACTACCTACTACTAGGTACATACTTTACTCAGGACAGGAAGTAGTAATTTCTGACTTTCGCATTCCCCCTAGATTATCTATTGCTTGGCTGTATTATTTTTATGAAATCTTACTTTTGCTTACTACGCTTCTTTTTTATGATATAATACCTACCTAATTTCTCTAGGGCTTCTAACAGCTTCTTGCCATTCCGGCTCGTCATAAAAAACTTAAGTGACCAAAACAATCCAGGTTGGCTAAAATTCTCTAAATAAAAGTCTAAATTATCGCAATCGTTTCCCAGTATTTCTTGCGTTGCAGCACACAAATCAAGTTTGATTTATAGCACACATTAACTTAAAAAAGAACAGATTACCTGTGATTACGGACAAAGTAACTAAGGGAAAATATATGATAATCCACAAAAACATACCCTTTTTAAAAATTATGTTTTTATAACTAAACTTTTTTCAACTAGTAAGCGTTCAACTTACATCTGGAGCACAAATGAGCACACCTTGTTTCGAGATTCGAATCAAAACACTTAATTTAGCATATTTAAAACACTCAAAAAGTCATATTTTATTTACATGGTTTCCTGCACGGCGTAAAGTGTATACCCGTAAAGTCGACTGAAAGTTGACGAATTCTTTCGTAATTCTCTTTTAGATATGGACGCAATAAGTTGCCAATGCCTAAGTAAAATTTGTTAATTTCTAAATTCCCTATTATGATTACCTGTAGCATATCATTTGTTTGGAAATAACATGCAGGAATATTTCGTATTTCGTAAATTATTTCAGTGTCTGTACCCTGTACAGTCCACATCCAGGACAGTGGTAGTGTGAAAACCAGTAGTTCATTTAGCGACAATCAATTGAGTTGTAAAAAAACGAAAAATGGAGAATTCCTTGGAGCCGGATGTCGCTATTGACACTTGTAAGAACACCAAAAAACCTCTAAAGAAAGCTAAATTTAACAGCTATTTATCTTGCAGACAAAGTTTACAGTTTAAATTGCTTGATAATGACTGGTTACACATCAAAAGGTTAAAAGCTTTTAAAAGGGAAGAACTTAGGAAAAAACGAAATAAGAATAAAAATCGTTTAGGAAAAGAACCTTGTCAATTTCAGGAACTGGAGAACAAGGAGCAGGAAAATGCTTCAAATAATACTTCGTCTACCTCGTCGTCTTCTTCGTCTATTCTTGTTGCTATTTCGTCGGATCCAAAAGGATTCTTACTTCAGGGACATGAGAAGGCTCGTAAAAAGGAACATTGTTCGATATGCGAAGGCACCTGTAGTTTGTTCCGGAGGAAATCGCGAAGACGTCACAATAATCAAGATAGCCGCATCATTCGTTCCAGCAGATCACTACAGAAAGACTCTGATGAATGTGAGGATGAACCTAAGGAAGAGGAGTTAGTATCTACGGAGGATATTACAGTTTTGTACGGAAAAACCCGAGATGTTCTAGAATTTCTAAAAGATTACAAAATTCCTAAAATTAAGGATATGCTAGTGGAGGACCATCCAATCCATATCGGGGTAGAGTAATTTCAATGCGACCTTATTATTTTATTTAAATATAATTAATATCTAAATGAAATTCTGTATCCTTTACTTGCATTACCCCGAATACAACTTTTTTTATAATATTTATAGGATGGTAGGACCATTGAGACCAAAGAGAAAATGTGCGCAAAGCAACCAGCCGTTTCCATGCAAGGACGCGAATCAAAATTCGACATGCGGAAAAGAGAATCAAAATTCGATTACAGGGACAAATTTAGTTCGTCCGATGAAGACGAAGACAATGTTGACGATTTTGAGAGTACATATTATGCATGTTCCCAAAGCCATGCGGTAATATTCTACAAGGAAGACGATTCGGAGAATGATGGTAACTCTGGATGTAAGTTTTATATAACATACTTAATGTAATTCATGATTTATCGCATTTAATAAAATTTATTGAATTTTCATGAGCCAAACAATGAGTACGGAGTACGGCTATATATTGTGGGTAAACCATAAACCTTAATACGTGACAGGTATAAATAGTGAACATATATTTTTTTACAGCCGAAATAATTAGGAAGAAACAGGTGGTTGCAGCGAGGAGTTATCCATCAGAAGATGTTTTGTCGTTGTTTGCGGAAGAGGAAGATATTCGGCTGCCTATCGAAAAAATGGGACGAAGGATATTTCGAGGTGTCAAGTAGGTAAGTAATTTACTGAAAGAGAAAATGTTCTCTTATGACAATGACGGTAATGTCTTCGGAAATTTGGATGGCAATGCTTTGATTTGATGATACAGTTACAATTTCAACAGTACGTACCCAGTATAAATATTAAGATACGTTGACTCTTGTCTTGACCATATCTCAGTATAGTATGGTGTGCAGGGCAAGTCGTCCAGATATTTATTACATACTTAATGATTTTGGCTATTAAATCTAAATCGGCGGTGGTATTAATTACACTAGGGTATAAAAATGATTTATGTGGATAACAATGTCAATAGTGAAAGTAATTTGTCAGCTTTTACGTGATTAAAATGAATTATTAAATATTTATGATTTTTTACGCTGAAGTTCGTGAGTTGGGAAATGTGAGTAGAATGGGGGCACGATGTTCGTAAAGTAGATTATAGGTAGAAGAGCGTAGAAGTTGAGTAGTGAAACAAGAAATGTACAGGAGAATGAAGAAAGCATTGAGTAGGTAGGCCTTAGAGAGGGAGACAGGTAAATTTAGATGAAAATGTAGTGAGGTAAGAAAAGAGTGCATTATTGAGTGCACTGTGGAGTGGGTTTCTTTTATTGTTGGGCTACACGAGTCATTACACTTGGCATTAGTAGGATGGATTGGCATTCTGCGAGAGAGGCTCATTCCTACGAATTTAATCAGTTACAACATACAGTTGCACATTCATGCTCACACCAACCAGTAGCTGCAGTAGGTAATAATATGGCTAAAAAATTCTTTGAATTATTGAGTTGACGAGGATGATTGGATTGGATGGAGGAGCGAGAGCGAACGGCTAATGTGCCAGTGCAAAGGGTGAAAAAAAGGAAGAAGGTTTCGAGGATTGTTACACATCGAAGAACGGGTGATCTCATCGTGGATTAATGAAAAGTATGGACTTCTTCTGTGGCATGATATGGCACTGGGATGGCATAACAGTGTCCTGCCTGCCTTCTGTCTATTAACGATACCCAAAGCAATGGGCACACTAATAAGAAAGCTAATAGGCCTGTGTTTAGAGTTATTTTATGATTCAAGTTCATGGACTACTTATCAGCAGTCCCTGCATATAAATTATATTACACACACGGAGCAAAAACTCGAGTCTTGTGTGAGTCTCAGGCTGAGAGTGGATTCCATACTACGCTACCTTATAGCTTACGTCCGTACTTGTTACTACGCTCCTTGTCCTTACTACTACGAGACTACGACTACGACTACTACGTGCTCCGTCCACCCTTCTCTCTCTATGTCCTGCAAAATAATAATATCTGCTAAAAATGTTGTTTTGAGGCATACCTGTGTGCATATTTCCCTTTGGTGCCCGTACGCTCATCCTATGTGCTGGGAGACTAGTGAGTGAGGAGCCCAATGTAATGTGCACCCATTTTTGCATAGTACTGACTGACCGTACAGTGAGTGGCTCTTCTGATGTCTGTGTAACGAATGCCAAGATACCAGTTCTAGATTTTTGCAAGGAGAAATGAAATAGTTCTACATAAATCTGGAGGGGTATATAATATGTAGATAGAATAGATGTACATATCGCGGATTCGACAGAGCAGTGCTCTTCTGTTACATGCACATGTGTGGATGTGTTGTTTGCCGGTGAAACGTACTACTTACTTACCTACCTACCTAGTCCTAACGATAAGTGCTTCTTCTTACATAACAAACTTGGCCTGCTCTGGCTGCCACTGCTTTTTAATTTGGAGTAGACACGGCTTGAGCCTCCTGCATCTCTCTCTCCTTTACTCACTTTGCTAATACTTTGTTTGGCTACCGAAGACAATGAAGTTTTCAGCATTTCCCAATTTTTACAGTCAATGCGTCTTTATGAGCGCACAACCTGTGGGTGTCTGCTTGCTCTAACGCTCTCCTCCCGATTTTTATTAATTCAAAATATTTGCAAACCGGATGAGGCCTTGCCTTCACATCAGAAACACTTTTAAATCCACTGAAATTAGAGTGTCCACTCCACGCCGTGCCAATGCCACGGTATTCCGTAGCGGAAATGTGCGGACGTGAATTGTTGCAACAAATTAAGTTGGGCAACTATTTACTATGCTTAAAAATTTCAGGGGGTTGGAGTTGGAGTTTGTTCGTTAAATGTCCTCGCCTAATAAACTAATACGGCCAGAAGGAATTTTAGACCCGGAGGGGAATTGCAGTAAAAATCCTATTTTTTGGTCTCGTCTTATGCACAGGCAGGCAGGCAGGTAGAGAGCAGTAGGCTGCTCGATATCCACTTTTGACCATGTCCATCACTGCATCATATCCGTTCTTCCTTTTAAATTATTTATTTAGCACGAAAAGTTGTAAAGTAGTAGTAGTCGTAGTAGGAATAATTATAGTAAGTAGTAGTAGGATTAGCAGTTTCTGGTGTTTGTAATAATACCATTGGAATTAAGTACGGACTGGTGGATGTACGTGGTGGTGGTGGTGGGACTGGGACTGGGACTACGGCTTCTTATGCAGATTCTTGTTCTGCTATTTAACTTTGCATTTGTTATTGAAATTAACATTCTCAAATANCATTGGAATTAAGTACGGACTGGTGGATGTACGTGGTGGTGGTGGTGGTGGTGGGACTGGGACTGGGACTACGGCTTCTTATGCAGATTCTTGTTCTGCTATTTAACTTTGCATTTGTTATTGAAATTAACATTCTCAAATACAACTGCTTCTGCATGAATATATTTCATGCCCTCAACTAACTCTCCTACTATTCTTTCTTTTATTCCACTTGCTCTACAGCAATAATCCAGAGTTTACTTAGTCAACGTATTTGCATGCAGCTCCGACCGACAGCCTTTTTACTTCTTCCTCGCATTGTTTTATAGTTACCTACCTACTTACTTACTTACTACTTAATAATACCTACCTCCTCCTATAGCTACTGTCACATTATGAGAATCTCTTTCGTCAACGTGATCTTTCCTATGTCTTCCCATCGCCATTTATTCCCCTGTCAGCAGATGCAAATTAATCTTTCAATAACAAACACTTTTCTAATATGGATATCTCTTCTGATGGAAATCTGAGACGAGGATGCCGAAGAGAGGCTGAGTTAGGTCGAGCCAAGTTGGCAGTGGGACTGGCTGGACTCTACTGGAGAGAGAGAGATCTTTCATTGCCTCTGCACAAAGTGGAAAACTGTGAGATGAATCCCTAATTTCTTAACGAAACTGTAAACATCACGTATATAGTAATGCATATTATCGGCCTTTTATGTACGCCATTACATTACACGGTCCGACTTTAGGGAAAGTGTAGAGATCTAATCATGCTCTCTAAATGCTACCCATAAATTCAAACCAATAATTCTTCCATTTAATTTCATACCATTACAAGGGGATTAAAAAATAGTAATTATAAAAAAGATCTCCAGTCAAGCAAAAACAAACACGCATATATTTTATTTCGACAGAGATAGAGATAGACCTGCTAAAGATACCTAGAGCTACCTAAGTATGTGCATTATCTACTCCTTTTTCACACTCATAATGCATTTTTATTAGCCAAGTGCTATAAAATTTAATATCTCATTAATATGCGCTTATAATTCCTCTACTATTTTTTTTATTATTTAGTATGTATACATAAGTGTAATTACAATCAAGTCCATACTCTTCTCGAGATATTAAATAGATTTAACGGGTTATTGTTGCCCCTTCATTTGCTAGTCTTCATTTTGGCGCAGATAAACTTTCAGAGACATTTATTTTATCCATTCTTAACAATCTCTCCAAGAAACTTGTCCAGTCCAATTTTCTTTTGTTCTTGCCTAGAATTTCATACTAATATGCTTACGTACGTACACTCCCACTGTCCCACTACTTGCGTCAGTAACGAAAATGAACAACCCCGCACCAAATGAAACTCAGTCTCTAGTTTCTGCTCTCATTTAATAAATCCTACCTTTAATCCTGCGATTCGGAGTAAAAATACTAAAAATAAGAAATAATAATGTCAGGTACTTACGTAGTAGCATGTAATAATTGTAATATGATACTTTATGGTTCATTAGTTACTGACATCTCGTTAGATATCTGTAGGAACCATATTGTCTATTATTTATGATCATTTGACCTTTTGTCGCTTGTGGTGAACATGGGGAGGATAAACCCACGGCAAACTCGGATTTTCAATCCAAATTTCTGTGTCAACCAAATAAAGACACCTTCCTTTCTCTCATTGTAACAAATAAAAGGATTTTCTTTCAGGTACATAATTGGGAGCATTTCGATTCCGAGAAAGCGTCCCTCTTAATAAATATGTACCTACCTAGGTAAGTGTGCCCACGATGCGTCATCTTAAGAATATCTCGTTGAAAGCATACGGCATCCAGAACAATACTAAAAATGGTAACATGATCAGGACGCTAATATAATTGCTGTCAGCGACGCAATAACCTAATTTACAAGAAGCCCACACAACAATTTTTTTTCTTCTCCATAGAATTGTCTCTCTTAGTGTTAGTGATAGTATGTATGTATTTACTATTTGAACATATGGGTAACACCGACTCAAAACATGATGTCGCTTATTGTTAGGTTATTGCTCATTATGTTGTTTTTCTCGATTTTTTCCGGGAGTTACCTACGTCAATTGAATATTGTTTTACACATTTTGACATCATTACATTAGGTAACCGCTACAATTACGTAAATCTGGAAATTGTTTGACATTTAAATGTCAACTAGAAGTCACCTTTGCAACGTGACCAACGACCTCAGCCAAATCTAATAACATTTTGGCGTGGGTATCTAATTTCTAGGATTTTTCGTGTTCAGACAAAATTGTAGTGTTGCAGTGGCTAAGTTACTATTGTTGCATATTAAATTAATTCATAATGATAAAGAGCAATAGACATTGTTATAACTAAGTATTCCAATAGCCCAAAAGAACAACAATAAATGGCACTGTTAGAAATCTAATTCTGCCCACGTATTGTTTGATTGTTTTATTATGTTTAATAATGCGAAATATGCGAAAAATGATTCATCTGCAAAGATTTTAAATTAGAGTAAATATTGGTAATAGTAAATAAGACTGATAGACTGCTTTATATGGTAAGGACAAATGCAAGTTCAACAACACATATTAATTATAGGTAGGTATAAATATAATTCATAAACAAATGTGACACATCGACGCGACGTCTGTTTTGGCGAAGTCAATAATATGGCCAATGCTTTAAGCTCCGTGTTTACCAATGCTAATAAGCAATAAAAAATAAAAAGGAAGCATAACCTAGACCCTGCACTTCAGAAATCAGGAACAGAAGCAGCTTACTTTGTTTTGGATGCTGTTGTAATGCCGCTACGGTGTATATTGCGCTTTAGGTAGGACAACATAATTCATGTACACACAGGCACAGTCATATCAAAATAAAATTGCGGTGCATTGACAAAAGTATTCAGACTCTTTATGTTCATGTCTATAAACATTTAATAATTGAAATGGTTATTTGCCATATCTACTATTCTACTACAGTACGCCGTGATAATGTAAACTCACTACCTACTACCTACCTATGTGGACCATGAATCCCAATTTAACAAGAAATCCACGTTTAATATGAACCTGGAGGCTTTACTGTTACCAAAGATAACGAAGATTTACTATTTAGATGTTTGGAATGCAATAATGAAGTTAATTTATTCGTCGCAATCTACACTATTACATGAATATAAACCATTTGATTTGCATTGTGCTATCAGTGTAGGTACATAGATGGAAACCGCGTCAGATAAACCAAAAGGATTTTGCCGGTTTATGCATAAGGTATCAAATGTTATGATTAATTGTCTCGATCTAAATCTCCAAATAAATCATCACTTGATACCAAATATTTTGCGGAAAACGTTTTGATAAATTAGAAACATAAGAGCAACATAAACATGTTATTAACAATCGTTACTCCAATCGAATGCCTATAGGAATCACCCTGGACAATCAATGCATAACTTAAATTAAGCGAATTCTGCATATGAATGAAAATCCTTTATAATCAATTTTTAAGTCAGGCAGGCACAGCGACCACTATTGAGAAGATTATCTTATCTCCATTTAATACCCGTATGAAACAATTAATGGGGATGACTATTGAGCTCTGATTGTTGCCCGCTATCAGAGCTCAAGCCACAAGGGTATTTGAATTTCTTGGAATTTGATGTTACAAAGTTTTGACGCTTAATATACCGGAAATAAATGTATAGAATGGAACGGTAATCACCGTAAGAATTCATGTAGTAATTTTGCTTGTTGTATACTCATTGCGATATTTTATCTGTCATGTTTGACATGTAGGTGCCTATGTGGTGGTGATAAAGGGAATAAATATTACGTAATAGGTACATGGATAGATTTGTCAGAAGTCCAACGCCCCAATTCAATCAAAAATAACTGAATGTACTCCGAAATCGGATTAAGCATGTCAGAATTGTAAATTAGGACATTTGTCATTTCAATGCTGAATGTTAAATTACCTCTCGATAACTTGTGGTCATAAAATTTACAATTTGGACCATATTTCCAAAGAAAGGCGTTAAATATTTAATGGTAGTTGTACTGACATGGTGTACCTTGTAGCTCTAACATCTGATTAATGTTCATTAGTGTATACATCGCATCGTGGTAAATGATGAACTCAACGGTGAAGCTTATGGAAATGACGACTAATAAATGGAAATAATGCAAACTAAAACGCTAAGTGCTCCAGTTCCGAGTACAAACTGATGCATAGTCTCACTCTTTACCGACTAGGGTCATAAAATTAAATATGTACATGTAAGCGCCTATATTATTATAGGTAGTTTCGTATATATATCTGTCTGTAGCTGACTAGCTCACTAGATCTAAAATGCGACTGTATGTACTTGTTTGGGGAAAATGAATAATGTTACTATGGTCATCTAACACGTAAAGGTAAGTAAGCGAACAATTTGACTTGATATTTTATTGAGTACCCTGCTTGTATGTACTAATTAGGTTACCAAGTCTAGAGTATTTACATATCTGCTGGTGGATATGTAATTCATCTTTAATATTCGTAGCCAATTAGTGTTCCAGATTTAACTAGCTTTACAATTAAACTACTAACCATCCATCCTAACATTTATTATTGACAGGAAATTATAATAAATTGTACGAAATTCCTTCTTTTGTTACCAATTGTCAATATAATGCAACAGTTGTAGTTCATAAAAGCCTTTAAAGAATTTAAATCACAGAATTTCTTTTATTTAGCCTGTCTACGTACAGATTGTAAATATTGTTACGATATCAGTCACACCTAAGTAGCCAAACCATAATTATTAATGAATGACTTTAGGAAACTTTAATGTCCTTTTTCACAAATCCTCCTAACTATGTATTGTATTAATTATTAGTTTCTCGTATTCTGTATGACATCGTTGAAAAGTCGGATTGTAGCAAGGCAGGATATGGAAATATTTGCGAAAGAGATGCAAACGTCTGGAAGCATTACTCACTGACTCCGTGATCACATCAGCATTGGATTCTGTAGAAAATGCAGAATTATTAGCAAGAAATAAGGACGAGGTCGACGTGTGAATGGATTATAAGTAGTTCTACTGTAATAGTGTAGTTGCCTATAGGTATGCGGGCAATTCATCGATATTTGTAGTATGATAATAACTACTACCTTTGCAAGTAGTATATTATATATAGATACCAGTAATAGTTGGCAATAAGTGAACCAAGTAGGTACGCGGCTAGAGGATAGCTAAGTTTTGAAAAGAGCATGAGATGAAGATGGAAATTGTGAGGAGAGGGTGAAATGAAAGCTCATAAGGTTAGCTATAGCTAATTCGTCGTAAAACCGGTCGATTACTACATTCACGATGCAAAGTTGGAAACTACATGCCGTGCATGGTTCTTTTCTCTTACACAACAAATAACAGAGTCAGAGACACAATAGGTGAGCTTACATGAGTAGCAGAAGCCGGAGCGAGTAGGCACTAGGCAGGCAGGAGAGCTGATATTATGATATGCGATCAGATTCGGAGACTACGTCTAGAAGAGACGAAGCTAGAAGCTACTCACAATTGCAATGTTTCGTGTAAACGACTTCAGTTCCATGCATCATCAACTGGGGCCTATCAGCCAACAACATCTATATAATGTTCATTTAATTTTGTGGGATAGCTGAAGGTAAATTGTTACAAGAACTCAACAAATAAGTGATAAATCGAATCCAGTCTAGTTGAGAGTAGTCATCTTACTGTTAGTCATGATATTATTTGTGGACTAGCTACTCACTTACCTTCAATTAAATAAGCATCACTCTTCGAGGAATTCTGTTCAGGCCCGTCCACATTCTCAGAAGTTGTCTTTCGCCGATTTATTGCCATTTCGCAAAGTAGTCTGCTCATTTTTCTGCAGTATTTAGGATTCATCACATTAAGAAGACTTTGTCTCCCTTTTCCGCCTGTCTGTTGCACCTTCTTAAAGTTAAATAGCTCCAACCGCGTTGTCCTTGCTCAAAATATTACTGGCCTACCTGTACCTCGTAAAACGTGGCAGTCCATGCCGTTTTATTACTTTCATTTTGCAACTAGTGGGCCATTTGACACTCATTTGCCACAAGATGTATAAATATACGAAAAATACAACGAACACCCTCAACTCTCTCATAATAATAGTCTTAAACATAAACCCTTACACACTACTAACAACGATAAGATTCACATTATTATCCTCTCTTTTTATAATCCATGTGATTTACAGGCCTCAGATGCAGATCGTCGTCGTAACCATAAATATTTCGCATCATTATGCAGCAATCTCTCAACTCGCTATTTCCTTCGCCATCACTCAGCTCTAAACTTCTACGAAATGAACAAGTATTTTTCGGGAATTTCTGTACAATGGCAACTATTTCAACATTACTTAGGGGAGACTGTCCTCGGTTGAACCATTTTATCTTTAGCAAATATTTGTAATTGATTCACTCAAAGTACAGTAATTTTATGGATGCCATTAGACTCAAAATGTATTTAGCTAGAAGTACATATGGTTATTCTCATAATTTATTATCTATGTTAGGGTGTAAATTTAATTTAATTAAAATGTGTATTATGGTTCAACCGAGGACAGTGTCAAGCTCGGTTGAACCAGGGGTTGTCCTCGGTTGAACCATTTATGAAATATTGCTCTAAATAATTGCTTAGCAGTTTAAAATTTCAAAATTGCTCCCATCCACCCTTTCTCTTGCTCTTTAGCCAACGGTAGGTGGTTCACTTTAATTTAGACCCCTTAATTTAGACCTAAATCTTTGAAGAGAAGTATTAGGAATGCTTTTGGCTTTAGCTACACTGCTCCCATTTAGTATTTCTTCAGCTGCGGCATTCATTTTTTCAATTTGGGAGATTGTGTCACCTTTAGTTGTCATCTATTGTCGGCGGAGCATCTCTATGAATAATGAAATTTTGGTTTTCTTGTTGAAGGATTAATATACAGTGGTCAATTGTG
>JABASI010000091.1:0-59148 GCA_019776505.1 Tomocerus nigrus | reverse complement strand
GTCTCATGCTGCACCACAGAAACCACATTACTATACTGAAGAGGATTGTTTGGCGAGGTGCCTGTTGGGCTCTGAGGGCCGCTACCACTAGCATTGTTATAAAATCGAGCACCACTACAACCGCCACCACCACCACAACCGCTTCTCACCCGACGCTCCCGCCCCGCGCTACTCCTCTTGTACGGAATCGCCGAGTACACCATCCCCTTGCTCTCTCCCGCGAACGCCCCGGCACTCCCCGAATATCCTTCCGGCTCAAATTCCAAGGAGTCGTCCGAAAAATAATCCATCTTCTCTTCAACTCTCTTCCCTGGCACCTCAGTCAACTGACTCTCCCCTCCCAACTCTTCCCCTAAATTCACCGAAATCCGCTTCAACTCGTCGGCTGTGAACGTTTCGTTCTCGATCATCTCATCCGGCCAGAGAATCTGAGCCTCGTTTCGATTGATCATGCTTAAATAGCCGTCATCAACATCCATCACTGCATTGGCAGAGCCCCCTGAAGAAGACGAAGAGCCGGAGGAGGCCAAAGCCCCTAAAATCCCATTCGTCGACTTCCCGCCGTTGATGAGTTGACCTCTCCCGCGTGTTATTCCAATCCCACTGCTGCTGCTACTGCTCCCACTGCCATTCAAGTTCATGCTCACCACACTTTTGCCATTGTCGCCACTGTTCATCTGTTTACCGATTCCTTTGTTGGCATTTGCATTGCAGCAATTCCCGCCAACTCCTCCTGCGGATATGCTGTTGTTATTGTCACTGTTGACGCTGCTTCGACCGCTGCTCCGCCCACTTCCACAGCTCCCGCTCGTTCCGTTCCCCAGGTTTTTCCCGTTAGACTCATTGATTATGATGACAGACTGGGAATTTGAATTGACTAGCTGAGTGTCAACGTCACCAGGACTCGCCCCGCATTTATTCAGATCGTGGATGGAGATATTGTAGGCGATACTCGTCTTCATTTCTGTCGGAGAAGTGCCAACGCCCACCGAACTCGGGGAATTGGCCTTGCAGCGTTCAAATTCCTCAGCGTCGTTTTTGTGATTTTTCGAGTGAATGTTAATACTGACGCTATCCTTGTTTCTCATCAGGATCTGCGGGTGCGATGGGCTCTTCCTGCATTCATCTTCGATGTGCAGCACAAGCGGGGCATTGAAATACTGAGGTTGGGCATTGCTGACGCCGTTACCATTTGTCTTGGGCTGACTGTGACTAGCTTCTTGATTCACTACAACTTCTTCATAAATTTTCCACCTGTCATCTCTTTTGCAGCTCTCATTGCTGCTCAGATGATTGTTGCCAGTAAAGTTGCTTCTTTTGCTGACAGGGGCTGAAGAGAACTCATCTTCATTATCTACAAACTTGCCATTGTGGCGACTCCAGGGCTGAATATGGTAGCCACCAGGGCCAGGACTACTCGGAGGACCGTTCTCCTCATCTTCGTCCAGCAAACACGTTTTTCTCGTTTTCCGTAGGGATCGAGGCAGATTCTTCTCGGAGGGGAAATTCCATTGCTCCTTCATGACGGAAATATCCTCAGGATCCACGTCGCGATGCCCAGCGTTGGGAATGAGTCTGATTGGGGTCTGCACGTGGCTGTGCGTGACCGACATTGGCGTTGTCACCTGCCCACGTGCTTTCACCTTTGGCACTGAACCATTATTAGTGGCGAGAGGAACTCCTCCTCCGGCTCGTTGTTCTTGCTCTTGAACGGCGTTCGTTGCAATGGCCTCGACGTAATTGCTGACGTTGTTGTTTGTGCCCCTGCCCCCGTTTGCCACTTCTGCCCCGCTGACCATGATCTTGGTGGAGACCAGGTGACAATTATTGGGAATACCATTGCTATTGTTGTTGTTTCGACTAGAGCTAACGAATGGATTGTTGTGGAGGATACTTTTGGAATTGACCTTGCTGCCACCGTTTGTCTTCCCGTTGAGAAGAATGTTGTAGCTTGTTCCTTTGCTGTAAGTGCCGCTGCCTCCTTTGGGGGGAGTGCTGGAAGGGATGTCAGTTTCTGAAACGGAGTCCGCATCCGTTCCGCTTGATCTCCTTCCTCCATCTCCGTATGCATTCACATTCGAAGAAGCAACAGGTATGGATTTCCTCTGAGGTTTGGCCATGGCCCCTCGGCCGCCGCCGCCTCCTCCTCCCGCAGATGAAGTGGAAGATGAGGTGGAGGAGGAAGAACAAGGTGAGGAGCCCGAGACGTGAATTAAATGACTAGTTTTGTGGATTTGATGATAATTCTCTTCTTTTCCTCTTGGCATGTTTGATTTGAAGCTGTTGCTCACTTGTTGATGATGTTTGTTGCTGGGATGACTCTTCCCTGCACTTGGGATATGGCTGATCGCACTCGGGATGAACGAAGTTTGTCTCTGCGATGAATTCGAAGGATTTAGCATTGCTTCCGTTGTGACTGACTGAGAATTGCCTAGTTGGATCCTTGTCGTCGAATTAGTCTTTGTACGAGGAGATGAGGACGCAGCTGCGGCGCCTGGACTTTCTGTCGACTCCAACTTCTCCGAAGGTGACTCCACAAACGATGCAAAAGTTTCAGCGTCAATGGGATATGGAAGAGAAGAGCAGTCGTCGAATTCTGCTATGACTTCGTCGAGGGCTGAGATACAACTGAGAATGTCGTCACATCTGCAAAAGAAACAGGTAAAGGTAAAACTTTGTTACATCCTCTCCTCAACAGATGCACACTGACAAATGGATCTAGCCACTGTCTCCATTACTACAATATATTCCTCTTCTTCTAATCACAACTCAGATTTGTTATTTATTCTCTACAGCTATATACCCACCTACTACTACACGATACACTCTCCCTTCCCTCCTCATAGTAATTTACTGTTGCTCTGCACTCATCCACTCCAATCACTAATATGTCAACTAAATAGACTTCCCTAATACTATTTTCTACATTTAAATCCCTACAGACTCCCAAGCACGTTTCTCCTCGACCCAGTCATCCACACTAATTCCAGAAATAATAATCTCACCAGATATTACAGACAGAAGTAACATGCAGAGAGAGAGAGAGAGAGATATTATCCCTTCCCCTTTCCTATGAGACGTCAAATGCAACTGAAGCCACTGTCAAAATATTTTATTTTCTATATTTCCTTCAGCTAGTTAGCAGTGAAGGAAGCGAGGAGTCTCACTCACAGAGACGCGCTCTTTTTCATCCCCCTTTCTCATATAATAATTTCTGTGCTGTTTATATGTTTGTCTAGCTAAGTGTGTGGCAGTTTATGGTGTGGGGTGATAGTAGAGGACATTATACTCGGCGATCATTAAAAATGAGATGATATGCGAGACTGAGTGCAAGGGATTACATTCACAACCTACGGAGCCATTGCCGCACATTCTACTACCATTCAATGAAACATCAAATATGTTATTGTTCCATGCCCATTCCTTTTATCGTCTCTACATTGATGTGATCACAAAATGACTCTCTGGCTAACCTATGACTTCATGTAACCCTAAGTACCAACCTGGTCTCGCTCATCTCGATCACGCGTCGGATGCACACTGCCACAATGCACCCCATAATACTCTCATCCTCTCTTTCATCCAATTTCATCATCACTCTCAGCTCTTATATTTATATTAGGAATAAATTCCCCAACTATACCTCTCCTTACATATAAAACTATGTTCACGCATGCAGAACGACAATAAAGTTAGTATACATTTGCATGCAATATTATCTGTACCAGTGCATTAATAATTTTCTATCTATCTACAATACTTACATACTATGTACAGATAATATTTCATGTCGCCAGTGAAATTGTATTGTGATACATTGAAACATGTCTTCTTCCATTGAATACTTTATTGTTGATTGTATCATTTCTATCCATTCATATGTAGAAAACTTTATTCACTCATTGTCTTTCATTCCCACTCTATCATTCATTTTTAGGCTTCGCTGATTTCTGTCATAATGTTTTAACCAGTATCACTATATACAAATATAGAAATTGTAGATCTATGAAATCTCTAGATCTCAGTATATGGACAATGACTTCATTGCATATCATGAAAAATGGTTTTCCAATGTATGACCATCTAAACTAAATCCATACGATGGATTTCCATTGATTTCTGATAATTAACTTCAATTAATATTGTGTTCTTCATACTCATAATATAGACTTAACAACAAATTGGTCTGCATGTCATTTCATATCGTAGCTGTAATCTTAGCAATGATGTACCTATCTTGGTAGCATTATTGTATGGGACTGTGAAATAGTTGGACTTCTTTGACCATAAAATTTATCTTCAACTTGGACAATTATTGCACACAAAGTTAATGTATGCTGATACTATAAATTATAAACCATTTACACATTTAATTGTGAATAAAATTCTCTATTTGTTTTTTAGGAAATTCCAGAGTAATATTGTAGCCCAAAATACGAAAATGGGGGAAATTATATTTAGGAAGACTATCAAACTAGACGAGTTACGGTTATTGCGTCCCCTGTGATTGCCTCGTAGAGTACAAGGTAAGTTTAAGCCACGCGTGCAAATTTGGGGTGGATATCACACCCAAGAGAATAAACGCTTCATTTATATTTCATTCTAGAACTTGACAACATTACTTCAGCAATTACAAAAGCAATGAAATTTTTTTGTTACATGTAAGCAGATTGGCACGAGTTCGGGAGTGGAATGAAGTTTTTCTACAATGAATAATTAAACCTCACGCATTTAGGATTAGCAGGTCAAATTTAAAAATTGTTTCCTGTCTATTATACTCATTGAATACGAGAAGAGTCGTAGGATAAGGAATTTCTGCATGTAGTCAAATGCAAATCTTATGTTTTTTGAATGCTAATGCACAACTACGACGGCAAGGGATGAGAAAGAATCTGGTCTTGACTTATTCGCTGTCATTATGAATACTTAAGTCAACATGTCTTTAGTATATTTTATCTTGAATCTGCTACTGCAAGTTGGGAACTTGAGTTAGCTCACAAATACACTTTTTTCTGGAAGATTTGTGTTTATGACATTTATGTATTTAGTGGTAGCTCTCACGTGTACAGCTATATCATTCATTTTAGTTAATGCCATACTTGCCGTCAAAGAAAAGCCCAGCTCTAATCTAATAGGCTCTGATGGCTATATCTGGAACAAGAATTTTCAATTTCTTGTCAACTTTATCAACGTCTTACTAATTTCTAGTAACATAGAGAGAAGAAATTAACTGACAGTTGAGATATTACTCGCTACTAGTATGACATTGCCGGCCGGATTATCAACCATTCTACATATACAGTTGGCAATAATTTGTTTCATTGAAGTTCGTCTGTAGTATTACAAAATGTCTACTAAGGACATAATTTGGTCCAGGTCAAATTATTGGCCGTCCAGTTCGGACTTCGAACTACTATTGAAAAAAAAAGAATTTCTAATCAACAACACATGAAATGAAGGTATTTATGGGAGCAAATTTCCCCATTGAAGTATAATAATATACAAATAATTTTTAATTCATTCCTTCCCTAGTAAGTACTTTTTTTTAATGAAAATCGATATAAAAATTGTCTAATACAGAATTATAATTATCAATGAAACACCAGAGAACATATAAATCTTCCTTTAATGTAGGTTAGCATTATAATAATATTATCTGCGCCTTCCACCACGGAATTTGATATAGGGACATGTATAAATAGTTAAATACATATATATTATTATTATATATAGCTTAGTAGTCTACCTAAAAAATGTACAATGCTGAAAATGTTTTGTGACATTCGAGCAATGTAATGAAAGGAGGAACAATTTTATGTGCATGGATGGGGTAGCCAAAGAATACTTTCAGTTCGGTGCGACATGAATGACATTGCTACTCTGTCTGTTTTCTGCCCACCAATCTAATAATGAACAAGAGCTTTGAAAGCCAGAAATGTCTCAACATAACAATCACTGCATTAATCCTATACATCTCCGTAGTACATGCATATTCCAGATCTATTTAAGTAGTCTGTGTTATGTATACAGGCGTCTTCCGTTTTTATTGACAGAAAAACAGTTTCAACCTTCTGATAACCTTACTTCTTTTGCCAAAATATCTCATAATGTAAGCAAGAGCGTATCAATTTGTGGCACATGCTCCGATGCTCCCTTCTAACTCCGACTCTTTTTAATTGTAAATATAAACAAATAGGTACATATAGCTGCTGAACATATTTCTCCAGTATAATAATATTACAGCAGAATGCCCGCTGTGCGATTAGATCATTGACACAATCTTAACCAGCACTACTGAAACTATGTGATACTTGGATAATTTCGAATTAATTAAGACTTCACTACAACCAGTTAATGCCATGTAGCTGTAATGTGCATGAATGCATGCACTTGGTCCTTTCAATTATAAATAAGTCTGCTTGGCGCTATCTTCTCTTTAATGCCATCTTGCTACATCGATAAAATGTATGTTATCGTATGTTTATGCAATTCAATTTAGGCACATGCATAAATTGAATTGTATCTTGAATCCAAATCATAATTAAGAAAATTGTCATACTAACTATTTATGTAAGATTTCATATTGAAAAATGATGGAATTGTACTTAAGGATACTTCCAACATTAGCAAGCCGGTAGAAAACCCTTAGAAACACGAAAAAATCAATAGTTATGAAAATATAAATATACATAACATACCAGAACTAAGTTACTAATAGGCAGCTAACCCTGTTCACGGGTGCACTTTTAGAATAAATGTAACCACAACGAAAACACGTGTTTATTTATCTAGTGTCAGCCTCGCCACAAATTGCTTGGAAAAACTTGAGGAAACATTTAGCCTTACATACAACTTGGCTATTCTAGCTTGTTCTAGGATGATTAGTCATCCAGTCATCCTAGAGTCCTTTTGTAAGTGAATTCAGGAAAGCAGAACAAACTGTGAAAGTCAAACAGCTATATAGATGGAGAAAGGGAGAGATGCAAAGTGCAAATGATAGTTAATATTGCTAATGCTGTCAGAACATTAAATACTGTGCCGTGTTCATAGTAAATACGGCGAATGAAAAACATTTCATGCCCACAACTATGGAAAAATTTTATGTACACATTGTGTGGTTTGATGGCTTCCCAAGTTCACTTCTCTTTTATGTTCGGTTGATAGTATAATGTAGATTATGGTTTTTATTTTTAAATTCCTAGTCAATATTCCAAGAGTTGAGTCAAGGTCTCATGTTCACTCTATATGCAAAAGAGCTCTGCTGGCTGTCCTAGTCGATGTTAAAGTAAACCAAAGAGACAGTGACAATGACAAAGATGCGTAAAGCTGAGAAATTGAACAGAGTGCAAAATGTTGCACAATCTTTTTAAGCGATAAATAGAAAGTATTCCACGGTACACTGTTATAGTAAAACACTGTAAGTCTATTCTGTAATGTTGGCACGCTATGGCATGGCACATAGATGCCTATAAATGAAAACTCCATTCACTTTCTTTCACTTGAACCTATATAGATTTTTACATACTTAGTTAAATACGTTTTATATTTTTAACAATGTGTGCCAAACAGCATCTACAGGATTACTACGCAAAAGTTTTTCCGGTGTCACGGCACAGATACCAAAATATTAGTTGAAAGCGTTTATGCGGCATCAACACTAAGATTATTCTATAACGATCTTAGTAGCAGATAGTGATAATATTAAAATAGTTGTTAAGGAATTTTATTTGCTCTAAAACAGCGCCATCAACCCCAACAATGAATTTCCATTACAAATGTTGAAAACATTTATTAAAACGCATTAAGCAACAGCAATAACTGACAAGGGCTATTAATGACGAGGGTTTGGGTGTAGCATGCAACTTTAAATAGTAAACGCTTTAGTAAATGGGAAAATGTGCTTTAATAGACAATCTAAGTAAACAGTAGTGGAGCACAATGGAAATCTCTTCGTAAATCTAAACAAAGTACCTAAATGTATTTTATGTGTTCCAGTATTTGTTTATCTACTTATCTATTATTTAAAAAGTAGAGCAAGTACTTGGACGTGACAGACGGCTTGTTACTAAATACATATATTAATACTGATATCTTATGTAGAAAGCATTGCGTCAATGTATTTATAGGTGTTATACTTGCTAATACAAGAGGAAGACAAGATTGAAGTGCAGTTGAAGACAGTCATTTTTTCCCCCGTCGAGAAAGTAGTGGAGCTGAAGCATGCAAAAACCATTAGATAAACAACCTTCCAAAGAACTGGAACTTTTTCAGTTAACTCAAGTCGACTTACATAAAAGAACGAGAACAAATACAGTACACCAAACAAATCAGCCATGGTTTCGGCTTTTACGACCGCAATTACATGAAATAATCGAGAGTCTTTCTAACAGTGAGTTAAAATTAATCCTCGCACTATGCATCTCATAAAATTTACTAAACCAACACAAATCAATAAATATTCATGCTTACAGCAAGTCAAAATGCATAAATCTTCAACATTAACCCAAAATATCACTCTAAAATAACGCAAAATGCATTTCAATTAAAACTCAATATGTATAATTAACAAATTGGCAATAACAAGAAATCTAAATATAAAAGACAATAAGTAGAAATTTTTCAGAAATCTAATTGTCATTTGAATTAAAATAAAGTGTACAAAAAGTACGATAAATAAATTTAAAAAAAAAGAAATTCAAACATTTTAAAAAATATTCAAAAGCTATTTTCTACTAAAGTCTAGAATGGACAATTTGCGCTTTTTCTCATACGAAAACGAAACTGTTTTCCTTCCACGTATGGCGATACATGGAAGAGGAATGTGGAAAAATTGCGAAACACTGTTAGAAACAACTTTTGTGAAGAAGGGTCTTTTGACGTAACGTATTATCCTTGTACATTTTGTGGGGCAAAGATCAACTCCTCTTGTAGAAGAAGCCTTAGACTTAGAGAGTGTGTGTATAGTTACCGGTGAGTGGTGTATAGGAAAAGAAAAGAGTGGAAGAAGCGGTGTTACTGTCTTAGCAATGTCCTAGGGACTATCTGTATCTTAATGCATAAAAGCAATTGCTTCAGTTTAACCCATCCAACTGCAGACTCGTCAGAGTGAGTGACTCGACTTGCAAAAGGAGCATAAAACAAAAGCAGTCCTATTCCTCTGTACACTGGCAAACATACGGCGTTTTACTTACTCTATTCCCCAGCCTGATTCTTTTAGTCGCTTTCTGTTTCGTCTGCAAACCAGAAAATACCCGCTTGCTCAATATACAGCCTCGTGCTTCCCTTTTCTTTTTTGCAAAACAAATACAGCAAGTTCAACTGCATTTATCCAGAATTAAATAGCCAGCAGATAGGCATACACTCAGACATTAGGCTACCGAAACCAACTAAGTTCAACGAATGTTTGTTTTGGTTCTTAGCTAACTTAGCTATCGTCTCTCCTCTCTCAGTTTCATCAAGACTACACTGCAAACTACGAAAAACATAACTCCCGTATTCATCACTCGTACTTTCTTCCCTTCTTTAAACCCATGGCATGGCATAATACAATGTGGACAAAACATCTCCAAAGGAAGGAGCATTAAAGCCAAATGGACTCTACTCCTCCTCATGCACTCACAAACTATCACCTGTGCTGTGCATTCTGCGGAATCCGAGTTTTATGGCATGGAAAAAGTTTGCCACTCTTTTCTAACCATAAACACTGTGAGTTGCCCTACTAAACTCTCCCCATACACTCACTTTGCGCCGTTCTTTAAGGATTTCCATATTAAAATTTGTTTCTTTGCCGTAGTGAACACATTAGATCAGCTATTTCTAGCAAAAGAAAGAATTTCCATGATATTTAAAGGCCTCTGTATTTTAAATTTAGTATTATTGACTATTTTCCTAAAAATGTAATAAAACTACAATAAATTTAGATTTGAATTGGAATCTGTATATAGCTATGTCAAGCTATGACTACCGCTGTTGAACAAGGAATTTGAGCAATGCTGTTTGAACCTCATTATTGAAACAAGTGTAAAATCAGGCTATGTCCACACTCGACTCAAAACATTCTATAAACAAAACAAATGGCAGAAGAGTCGTTAAATGCAATGCTAACTCAGAATGAAGCAGCATAGTTGCGATTTTTCCCCCGCAGCAGAAGCCAATAAGGCGACGAGAAAGAGAGAGAGAGAGGATTTAACTATGAACCCGGATCACCGATGATGCAAATTCATTCGCATGAGGATTTTCTTGGTATGCACCCCAACCACATAAAGGAAAACACTGCAAAAGAAAACATCATTGACATTCCTCTGTAGACACCTTGGATAGGGGAAGATTGTACAGACAGAAGCCCTAAAAAGAGATTCACATAATATTCCCATCCTACAGCTTCACTAAAGGTAAATATAAAAAGAAGAATGTAGCGTACCCACCACGCTAATATATCAACGTCAAAAATCCAAGAAGGGAAATTGTTTCTCAATCAAAACAATCCTTTCATTTTACAAACAGAGACTTTTTGCAAATTGTTTTCGTATGTGTTGCGTATCCAGCCATTGGATATTTATGTGACATCACTCACTAACAATTCCGTATAGTGCCAAGCCATAGGTAACTGTGCATTGAGTATCATAAAAGGGACTAGTAGGTATGATCAAATGAAATGCAGACAAACAATACAATATTTCCATGAATAATTATAAGGATTGAGATGGAGAGTTGAGTTCAAAAATCACACTCTAGACATTCGAGACATGACAAATAAATATTTTTCTAGCTCCACTCCATATTTGGCTTGGAAATTTCTACTAGATATGGCAAGAGGATAGAAAGAACTTGAAAGAAGTTCTCCTCGCACAACAACGCAGCCCATAGAAACGTGAGCCTCTAGAGCAAATGTATTCATAGAAGAGGCACATTACATTCAATAAAACAACAAATCTCATCTGTAGATAGGAACCTGCAGTCAAGTCAACGTACTCTTCTTGCAATTACAAACAGTGCGCAGAGTTCACTTGATCACCAACAATGAGAAAGCCTGACAAATCACCTTGTAATCTATAACATTAATGTAATTTATTACGCATGGGATCATGATTATCAATATAGTCGACTCCATGCACCAAGGAAAAACGTGAGTCTACATTAAAACGTTAATAAGGCTGTGACTTTGAAGAAGACTACCTTACACTAATATCACACGGACTTATAACAAAACCAGCAAATATTTAGCAGATTGCATTACCATGCACCTCTTCTACGCAATTGTAGCCTACGAACTTCCTTGTTCAGTTTAAGACTGCTGACTCATTTTCCTGACAATGCATAATACTCATTTACTCATAACGATACTAGAGCTTTAACACATAATGTGTAAGTAAATATATCTTTAGAGCTCCTTATAGTATTTTGTGGCGTTCCATTAAAAGATAAATAAGTAGACATGTTTCTGCTATTATAACGCCGTGTCAGAATCACCTTTATGATTTTTCCGTGTGAAAACGTTTATTTTCAGGATTAAAATCATCGGAACATAATTCAGCATTGAGAAACGTTGGCTTATTATGGGAGAGGAGATGAAGGGTGTTGTTCGAATTGCCCAGTTAATGCATTTAATTCTGTTTTCAATTTAGTCATGACGAGAGTGGCCAAGATTGACCCACCTATGCATGTAGTTGGATAAAGCACAGCGTGCGTATTGGATCTAGTGAGTGCATAGCTGGGCACTTAGGGAAATGCACAATGAATTCAATTGAGGATCTTAGCATGGAAATGTAAATACTTGTTTTCCGTTGCTCACGATTGACTAGCTCTCTCTGTTTCTCTCTCCTCTCGGCCTGACTGAACTGACAGGAGTGAGATAAATCGGCATGGTTTGCCTATTTTCGATTAAATTCGATATAAGTGAAGTGAGACACGACAGCTGGTTTAGCATTTCACAGATAGCCTGCTCTGCTCATTGTCAAATGCTCGTATAGTGCTACTAGGACACAAAGATCCGCTTCAGTTTTACTACTCCGCGTTTCTGCTCTGTTCATTGCCTTCCCTTGCAAAGAGTCAACAGTGAAACAGAGACAGAACGGCAGAGATAAGTTGCACATTAAAGTCAGTTGGTTGCCGGTGCTGCTAAAAGATTTTATGGTTAGTGTTGTTGTTCCTTCGAGAATAGAATAGAACGGAGGAAAGGTGGGCGAAACTTTTTCGTGGACCTGCACTGCTGCACACAAACAACACTCACTAATAATACGAGACAATATTGCACACACACCGAAACGTGGCCGGAGGAGTATGGGAGTTAGTAGGCTGATATGATAGGGAGATATACACACGCACGCACACACATGTTCCATTCTTTGAAAGAGGAGAATTGGCCATGCCTGTCTCTCTAACTTGGCCTCTTCTATTTCTCTTGTCTTGTTGTTAGTTTTGGGTGGTGGTGGCAAGGAAGAAGGCGATGGCAAAGTTTATTTTTACTTTAAGTCATGTCATGATAATATTATGGGACTGTTATCGCCAAATTGCCACCACTACTACCAAACTAAACTATAACAAAGCATCCACTAAAGTCTTTCTAGCTACTTAGCAACATTGATGGACGCCGTTTATGTGATGTGAGAGAGATGTTTTATATCTCCTTATAAAAAATTAGCCAACTTAACGGAGAATTCAGCCAAAGAGATTACATGAATGATTCTGGATGTACATTTTGACACGGCATGTCTGTCTCTTGCAAACTACAAACAGGAAATCTTTTAAGCTCTACACACACAAAGTACAACAGACAGATCTACTATACTGCATTCTCGTTCCTACTCCTCGCAATATTTGCGATACATTTAGTACCTGCGTAATACAGTGTGCCAATACTACTACAGGCTTACACTCATCAACCAGACACTTATTACACTAAACACAATGCAAATATTAGAGCTTTTTTACCTACAGATTATACGACAGAGTTTATTCTTTGTTCGTGCTATGTGTGTAGAAAAAATAAATAGGAAAAGTTTAGCCATGTAAACTCTTCCATTAGTACAAGTAAATACGCAGTGATATTTGTATTCCCCAAGCAGGGAAGGGTGATTCTACCAACTAAATTGCGTCTCATCCCGTGAACACTTAAATTTAACTCACATTTACATTAGCACATGAACCAGGTTGCATAACTTTTAAAACGTTTCCCCATAACAGCGGACAGACACAAAACAAATTCGAATAACAAGGAGTGTAAATAGGACGCCAGTCCCCAGTCCGCACAGGCAGAGCAGACTACAGAAAACAAAACACTGACGGACGGAAGATGCAGGATAACAGAAGCACAGGCCAAAATAAAAGTAATCCACGAAAAGTTGAGCTAAAAGTGTGAAACGACGTAGAAGATAACTGTTGCATTACTAGCCATTAGTCGTCGTATCTTGTGCGTGTTTTGTGAAGTCTGAAGCTACCTACCATGCGCTTTCTTAACACTGCAATGAAATGCACAGCAGGGCACACTGTCTATAGGTTCCGATAAAACAATATTTACTTTCTACATGCTAACACCAACTCCTACACTCGAAGGATTTATGCCAACAAAATATTGGAGTTGACTGGATTTTTAGTTAGGGTTGTCAGTGTGAGTGTAAGCGAGGCGTGTAGCCTGCCTCACTTGCTTCCTTTTGGCCACACACTTACTTCGATTACATTGTTATGATTAATTAGACTGATGCTGAACTAAGATGAAAGCCAAAAGAACACGTAAACATAAATAAATCCCTCGTGCTCCACATTCCCACCCGTCACCCACAAAAATCCCAACTCGACTTACCTAATAGATTTACACTCTGCAAACTTGGTGGCTAATAACATGATGAATTGACAATATTATTACGTGGACTCAACTCCAGATTACTACATAGGTAATACTGATACCTACTATCAACTATAGTGAATATTATGTCTCCGGATTTATTTACATCCCAGTCTCAACAGCTACTTTTATAATGTAAACAGAGCGTGATCTGTAAATAGAGGAGGATTGTCACACAGACTAATCTTTAAGATGCCAGCTGGACAGAAACAGAATACAAAGTAGTAGGACACCCAGACATTATTATTTTACATAGCCTAGCCAAGCCCAGACTATGCGTCTCTATTCCCTCTCTCTATGCATATGATTAGTGGATTTTCGAACAGAGACAGACGTCGACAAGAAAATAATAGAAAAGATTTAAAGACTAGTTCAATGTAAAATCTTCCCTTCAACTGCCAAATGAATAGGCGATAGGGTGATAGCATTAGAGATTCCACTGCCACCCTGTCTCTTCCTTTTTCTCTGCAACTACTACTCCTATTATGTTCAAGTGTTGCCCTACTACGTTGTAGTTGTGCACATAATAATTATATGCATGTTCTTCAAGACGCCATAATACATACTTAATTATTGTGCTTCAAAGAATTAACGTGAATCCTAAGAGATTATCTAGGCATCTACATACTTTGCTTATTATATGTAGTATCACCTATGTTCGTTTGTTATTACAGACACACACGCACATTTCTTGTACTACTTATGTGCACATTGTGAAGGTGTTGCCTTCTTTTGTTTGCATAGAAGAATGTAGGGATGTGTGTCTGAAAAGTCTTTACTACTATGTAATAGTAATTGCAGCATCAGCCTTCAGAAACCTCATAAGGACAGAACATTTAAAAAATGACACCAAGTAAACATGTTGATGGAATAGAGATTTCTTTTAGCCTTAGCGCTAAATTTATTTCACATTCCAAATTGATTTTTATGCTCTTGTGTGTTTTATGACAAAAAATCAGACGGTGATCCCGCAGAACTAATAAAGGGACAAGACGAAACGATAAGGACGGATATGATATCAGGTGACGCAGTATTTGTCTTTCTATCAAATGCAGACAGCTGTTCTCTGAAAGTCTCAAAGGCGACGTTGGACGTACGGAGCGAGCACTTAAGCGTGTAGCATTACGTTATTCTTTGCCTTGGCTCTGCTTTTATGTCCCGTCGAAATGAGCTGCCGTTCCTGATTTGTATTTATCTATGTAGTCGCTATAGAGTTACTTACGTCAACTTCTTCTCTCTCTCTTCCACTGACACAGAATCAAGACAGCCGCTCAACACACGAGACAAAACCACTAATGACATGAATTGCTACACTCGGCCCACCTTAGCATAGCAAAATTCACGGCATAATAAATATCTACAAAAATATCACTTCACTGTCACCAGATTAGTACAACAGAGCAAGCTAACCACCATCCAGAGTGAAATACTTAGCCTACTGCACTGAGCGAATAATGCGAGAATTATTTATTTCATTATTTATCTTGTACTTACACACTATACTTTCTGCAGGTACCTGTTAATAAGTGTACAGTGAAGGTAAATATACATAGTACAAGTAATAAGTAGCCAGAGATTCTAAGAAATCATAACCAACATCTTTCGCCTACTCAAACAAAATCATTTTGTCTCTTCAATTATGGACAAACAAAAAACTTCCCATTCATTCCCAATTTTCGTTTCGCAAATCTGGGATTATAATGTTATCTCTAAATTAAATCAAATTAAATCTGCACACCACTGTTCCGCTTCTACCTTCATTACATTCACATGCAATCTCACACAACTGCTATTTATTTTATTGCTTAGCCTACCAGTTGGTTGGGCTCTTGGGCTATAGCCCCTATTGTGTACAGCAACAATTAGACAGTCAATAGTGTGAAGATAAAATAGATAAGACGCCAAGGTATTGACTTGACTTTGGCTCCTCTGGCAATGGAAACCACAGCTGAAAACCACTGAAGGCTTTAACTTGTTATGTTACAAAATAGATTCCTTAAAGATACAAATATTATTGTACGAATTTAGTTGGCAAATAGCATTGAGATGTCATAAAGTGATAATGCCCCATCTCGTCCTCCCTACATTTCTCTATGAAGCAATGCAAAAAATAATGAGAAATCCGGAGTGAGAGGTGAAATCTCATCAGCCCCATGACACAGTGTTCTTGTGCACTGTGGACCTAGTAATTTGTATTTTGTGGTATAGTTACACTTCTCAATTAACCAGGTGAAATACAAGGAGCAAGCAAAATCCTATCACAAATGAGTTCGTAGATCCGTGATGGAAATTGTCTATTTCGTATGCAATTTTGCAAATAACCTAAAAGAATTCCTGTCTAAGACTAAAGCAATTACCAGAAAAACGATTCTACGTTGTAAATGCACAGCATAACAATGCACAATCGTGGCTCAGCTAAAGATTATTGACTTGTATTTTATTTAGTAAATATGTCCGAGAATATACCACTAGTATCTGTATCAACTAATTATTCTTTTGTTTTCCAAATACAAATTAATGAACTTATCTGGTAGTTTCTGTATTTGTATCTCGTAATTGTCATATTTTATGATTATTGGGTCATTTAAAAGTTAAATGAGTATTATTATTGCACTGAATATAATTACTGACACCTGGACCCATATTTTATTATACTTAGTAGAGATGTTCTGCAGAAGAAATAAATTTTTATAGTATGGTCTGGGTTTCATTATGAGCAGTGTGTGATAGTGATAACTCTGCCTGGAGTATGCAGGTACATATATTATTTGTCAATTACTTTATTTTGCATAACTCTTTCATGCTATTGTTCTTTTATGCATCTATTTATGCTGCTAAGTGGTGGAGAATGAGCAGATAGCCGACAGCAAAACGAGTCTCTGTCTGTCTGCAGTAGATTGGAAAAGGCAGTGAGATTTCTATATTTCTAATAATATATGTATTTACCTGGGCTACGTAATAATTATAGGGAATACGGAACGTATGGATGTGGTTATGAGATTGTGAGTCCTACTGGGCACTTTTACGTATTAGGAAGATGAGATGAGGAGATTTGTGCATTTGCGAGTGAGTCTGGGCTTGGCTTGGTTTTGTTTGATAATTTTCTACGGTTCTTGTTCTGCTGTGCAGGCAGAGCAGGCAGAAGGGAATAAAACACAATGAAAGACAATAACAAATAACAATAATAATGACATGGCGCTCATTAAATGACCATTAAGGTAACTCGGCTGTGCCGTTGCGTCCGTCCAATCCACACCGCAATAACTACAAACAGAACACACTAAAACTGCACAACACAAAAGAGACGGACTCCTTTTCGTCCCGTACATTCTCCTATCTAGCCAGCTCTATTATTATTATTATTATTATTATCATTGTGAGTAGTGTACCTTTGTCTATTAGACGCCTTATAGTAATATTCCATGAGCTAAGCTCGCAAATGATGCGTTCAGAATTGGATTCTGCGGCTATGAAACCCGGTTTATTTACTTTGGTTTAACGAAAAACTGAACCTTAGTTCTACGCTTTGATAGAGACTGTGCCACTACTCTTCTGACATGAAACTATGTTACTTATACCGTGAAAGCACAATCCTTCAACTGTGGTTTGCTCCTGGCTGCCCTGACTAATAATTTTCAATTAATTGCATTCTTCCCACTTAGATACTTGTCCTCATTCCCTTTCGGTATCATTCTGCGCATTTGTTTTTATACAGACAAGTTGTACAGATATAATTAGAAATGCCACTATAATACACTAACTATGGGCCATATAATACTTCCAGGTAAAAATCAGACAGTATTTAATATTAGCTTTCAACATATGAAGCTATTATTGATCTGTTATATTTTGCTAAAATAGTAAAATGTAGTGTAATTAATTTTGGTCGATTGCCTTTACTAGTAATACTAGCAAGCTATCTTTTTTAGAATATTCCGTTATCAACCTGCAGGAAAATTTTGATTATCTCGAGGGGATTTGGTTAAAAGAACTTAAAAATTCGCAAAGGTGCATTTGAAGCATACCTCAGTAAATTAGTTACCTTTTATTGGTATTTTATAATTACTACTGATGATGCACGATTGTGCGTTAATTACTGTACAATTCGCCCGTTTTGATTTGGATAAGGCGCATAGAAGAAAAAGGATAGCATTTACAGTTGTGGGAATATTTTCCATTCAGTAGGAATTCAGCTACCTACCTAATTTTATAAATGCGAACAGAAACAATTCCTTTTAATTCCAGTTCTGCTCAAAGTTACATTTGCGAAGGAATAGAATAACAGTAGCTGTGGCTCTGTTTATTATATAATTTTCTGGACTTTAAATGCCACATGCTATGCGTAATGGTAGATTACAATGCACAATTCCTAGGTATACATAAGGAATAGTTTACGAAAGGTAAATACCTACCTAACATTATAACTGTATTTGAATCCATACAACATACAACCCCTTCAAAAACATCAGATTACTGCTGCCTCAAGCACAGAGTATTAGCAACGTTTGTCAATGTAACTTTGGAATTTAAGCTATGTAATTTGCATTCAGCTATTTTTTCCGACATCATAAATTGGAATGGGAATGGAGAGTTTGAGAGCGCATAATTCACATGCTTTGCTTATATAATTCTATACGCACACTTTGTATAGACACTTAATCCTAAACTAAGGTGATTACATTTTGAAGAGACCACAGCCCATAAGGTCCTTACTTCTATTGTACTATAGAGTAAATAGCTGCTTTACAAAAGATGCTGTCTGATATTCATTATGATAATCTATTACACTAGAGAGAACTGTTGTCCTCATTCTACATAAAACATACTTACACATTTTAGATAACAAGTTTACTAAATCACATGTGTCTTCAAATAGAAAGAAATTTACAACGTGTTTACGAAAGGGAAATAATTGTTTATACAGAGAAAATTCCAAAGAATAAAATTCAGTCAATTACCTGAAGTAGGAATTATTTCTTCATTTATCGGCACAGATGAATTGCATGCCCCGAAAATTAATTGAATCGCAGAGCCAAAATGATGAAATTAGGTATTTGAAGGGAATGAAATTCCATAGAAAACCGATGAATGTATGTATGTAATTTATTTTACATTGTTAAACACGACGACTGTACAGAATTGGAATTGTGTGTAACTGCAGAGTTGAAATGAGAAATTGCATTTGCAATAAAATCGACTCCCGTGTGCAATTACATACCTGCACTAAATAAATGTGAAATCCGTTTATTTGCTAAAACGTCATGATCAATTAAACTAAGACATCATTTTGCTCTTTCCTAATCCTAATGGAATTCTTCTGCGTCTAGGATTTCACTAATCGAACAAACAAATCATACTAAACCAAAGTTGAAAGTACGTCGCCTTTGCACAATCACACACAATCTCTACTTATTCCAGGAATTAATTACAGTCAGCTTTTGTATTATTGCTTTCTACAATATTGTATCAGCGAAGAGTCCTCTTATCTTGAATTCGAATGCAATGTTAACGCAATTGACAAACCAAGTCAAACTACCTAGATCACTAGATAGATCCTATGAAATGCTAGTAATACTATAATAATATTATGTTTCTGTAGGTAAATGAATTCTATTTGGCTTGTTTTGTGTATGGTAGCATAATGTTATGTGATCTTTGCTGATTGGTAGCTGTAGGAGAACTGTACGTGTACAGCTCGGTGACACTGTTATTAACTAATCGCAAGTTTGGATTGGAGAATAGAAGAAGGTTTGCGGAGCGGATTTCTATGTAAGTAAGTAATAAGCTCTCATTCATTCAACGCTGCAGTAATTGTATTTTGGATGGAAATGGAAAAGGGTATCCTGTTTTCCATTTACTAGTAGTCGCTACCTACTTTGGTTTACTCACAGGTTTGGCTCTCTTCTCATTTTAGAGACTACGTTTGTTAGGGAGAATTGATGTACCTGTGCTGTGTGTGTACTTGCTGACAGTAAGCATAAGCAGATATTATTTGAGGATGTGTTTGCAAATAGGAAAATGGCTGTTGATGTTGATGTTGAGGTGACGCTGATTGTGAATAATCAAGCGAGTTGCTTTGACTTGACTTTTACAAATAAAGGCTGTCTGCCTTTAGACTGCGTACTCAGATTAGTTGTCTACCTTGGTGTCTGCAAAACTCACATGGATGGGGTACACAAATATAACAAATAGAATTTTAACTTGGGATAGTTTTGCGGTGGTGGAGCTACGTCAACTCTCCTAATGGTTTTCGCTTTATATCGTTGCAGCTGACAGGGAATTCCTTCCTTTTAATCCTCTCACACTGCACTTCAAACATGAGACTAGGGAATCACAAAAGAGCAATGGGAAAGCAATCAAAGAACTCAACTTGAGTTACAGAAACTATTATGCAGAAAAGCCAAAATTAACTTAAACCAACTGAATTTGAACAAAGAAAGAGTGGCCAAATCAAAGCAAACCGCAGCAGAAACTAACTACGTATTGGTAATAATTATCTTGGATCCACACACTGCACTACTCACTCACTAACTACATAAGGTAATCCGTTGTGTTGTTGTAGGCAACTAATTTGCATGCTAATGTACACTACACAAATCTGCATATACACATCACCAGGATTTTCTGCGTTTATTTTTGTGACTGACGAAGAATTTCTTATCTCAGCAACATTGTGCATGTGCTGCAAAGAATAAACGAAAGCAATTACGTCCCAAAGTTACAAGACTCTTTCCCTTCCCTCACTCACTCACCTACATTCAAGATGCAAGTCGCTTTCTTAAGAGGCTGTGATAGTTGATACCCACCTCCTCCTATTCTATTAATCCCACTATGTTATGCATGTGATTGTAAGGTAGGAAAGATGAGCACTCGAGAGATAATTTAGTTGATAGGGGCACTAACATATGCTCACTGCCAAATTATACATATTCCTATACATATCAACAATTGATCGAGAATGGTGCAGGTTAATAGAAACTGACAGCTGCTCTATTACCTTCCCTCCTCGAGTTACAACATTAATCTGAAAGGACCAAATAGCATCCTATAAATCTAATTGTGTCTATGTGACTCTCATACTTATAGCCTAATAGCTATACAGATAACTAAGATAACACTTTGTTTGCATTTTTATATCCGAATTGAAGGAGCAGAATAATTTCTGTTTTAGGAGAGGAGTGTGTAGTTTGTAAAATCAAATGACTCTTGTCTGACTGAGCTCAACTGAACTAATGGCACGAAAGACAAGAAGAGACATGACAACCCACTCACAATTACTCATGACAGCCACCATATAACTTAACTCATTCTCAACGGAGCAAAAAATTGGATATGCATAATTATAGCATTTATGTAGATTTATATGGAATGTCTATGTGTATCTATTTAAGTGCAAGCTATGTAAATGTACATTAATTAATAGTGTGTACTTTGGGTTGTATTATAGGCATGGACTTTTAAATATATGGCCTAATAATACAATAGCAGTGAATTCCCAACTCTAAAAATGACAACAACACATTTTGTAAATTAATACATACTTTGCGCCTACCTACAACAATAGATTGTATTAAAGGGATAAGAAACTAAATACTACTAGATAGCTAAAAGTGAATCTAAAATAAATGATGTAGTGTACCTACCTGGTCATGTAATATTGGGAGTTTCGAGTTTCGACATAAAAAATGCTTGGCTAAATGCTGATGCTGTTGTTAATTATAGTTTCCGAGGATATAGGTAGTAAATATCTAAAAGACGGCATGACATGCTAATAGTACTGTAAAAGGTTTGCCAGACAGATGACACAAAAGGAAACGTTTTCACAAGAGATCAGACTTTCCTTCTTCGCCTCCTATGTACTTGGTGGTGGCTGAATGAATTTCGATTGCATCGCCATGAATGAGAGATGGATTGACAAGAGAAGCCAAAAAGTCGAAGAGAAATTGAACAGAGCGGAATGGAGTGATTGTATTGTAGACACTACACTGCACACAATGTAATTGCACGAATTGAATCTTTTCACAGATAACTACAGGCAAAACACATTAGAGGAGATAATGCAGTGCTTAACTACAATGCACATTACGCAGAACCTACAGTTCCTCTTCCTATGTCTACACTGAATTGACTGAATTCATAGCAAAGATCAGAAACTGAAAATTCCTCGTCGGAGAGTAGTGAACTAAAGTATTGAATGGTAAATTGTTTTGTGGTGTGGTGTGGTGTGTGCAATAAATAATGAGCTCCTACTCTTATTCTCCTCTTCCCAACTATTCTCCCCTATATTTCACGATCGACTACTACGAGAACAATTTATAGAATACACTGGTTGGGTTGCGACGTATTGTTTGGTGAGTTGACTTGACACGACTTTCCCTCACACTCACACTCACACTCAGCTAAAACCATCAGATGAATTAAGCTGACTGATCTGATTGTAATTGTGAGTCGAGGAGAATTAAAGTGACAAGATGAATCGAATCGAGGGAACGGTCTTTTGTGTAGCTCTATATCTACTTACCTAAATATAATATCTCTCAACACTCTTTTCCTATACAGGCATACACATTTATATAGCTCATACATATTTATAATATGGATAAGGAAAAATTACTATAATATTATATAAATATATACATATATCTAAGATGAAGTGTACGGATAGTATAGTAGAATAGAAATCAAACGGGCACTTACGTACATTAGTTTGCTAACGACGGCGCTATAAGATTACAACAAAAGGTAGGTCACCACGGAAAAGAAGGGCGAAAACTGTCGAGGAAAAGAAGGAAACTGCAAACGAGACCAAAAACAGGCCAACAACATAACGGAATAACTGAACAGGTCTGCTGGAGGAATTGTGGAGAGGAGACTAATTGTAAGTCAGAGGCAGACGAACTCGCATCTATCTATCTCCATGCACAATTCAATCCTATTTATGTGTATAGCTTAAAAAGAGCAGAGCTATGCTGAGACGCGACGGAGGCTAGGCGAGTGCTGGCGAAGAACGGGAAGAATTAACCAGAGTCAAGTCAGCAAAAGTCTTTGCCGAAGGAAGAAGAAGGCACATAAGAAAAGCTATTAGACGGAGGGAAGGAGGCCGAGGACTGACTGAGGGAACTGATGTCGACATTCACGGAATAGCGTGAAAAGAGCGTCGTTGGGCGAGGATGAGACACAGGCAGGCACTAAATGGACGAGCAAGACAGAGCGAGAACAGAGAGCAACTAACCCGGCGGAAAGGAGAACATATCTTACTTATCGTTTGTTGGCCAGCAGAATGAGAGAGAGAGAGGCTAACCTTTCCACTCCCTTAGCGAGGAGACGTCTTTCCAAGACATGTACACACGTACTTAGCTGGGGAATGTTGTTAATGCAGGGGCACAAGCGGCAGGGCCGGACTACGGACTTTAGCACAGGGCCCAACATATGCACACTTACTCACGCAACTCTTTCGGAAAAGACAACGTCATCCATACACTCACTAACTACACACAGACACATCTCTTCTTCTTCTTAACTATCCCAACTAAAGTTCATATCCCAAACTTGCACACACTTTAAACAAGAAATTAGGAAGCGATATCTACAGACACACACACACAGTAGACGGAGAATAGTTAAATGCCAACTGCTACTATACTAGTAGCATCCTTCCTACTTACTATTTCTACTATATGCGAGAAACTATTACTCTTTACATGATATTAGATATTATTATATGCAAAAAGCTCTGCTGAGTGCTAGCACAACTCCTCCGTTGCAGAAATAGCAATATGAACGGAACTGCAGAAGAAACGGGAAAAACTTCAATTCAAAATTGAAAGTTAGCAACTACTTATGTGCTACACGAGTGGATATGTTCCGTGTAGACATGCATACATAAATATATGCATAATAAAATATGTGGGGCAGAGTGGAAGCAATTGAAGTGCAACTGCTACCACCACATTACACACACACACTCGCTACTTCTATTCCTATCTATTATGCTATAGTATTCTACAATTTGAGACTACGCACACAACTCGCATGATTATGTTATGATGCTCTAGAGACAGACTTCAATAACGTCTTACATAACATTACAGTGATTATGTATGATCTATTTAGCATAGCCTTTTTCTATTATTATAGTAGCTAGATTCCTTTCCTTCCACATTGCATTGCTCTATCTATAGGCAATGAAGTGTCAACGCAAACATTTCACTCACTATATACTCATGTTTCTATCTATAGAGATGTACATGGAGGAAGTTAGTACAAAGAATGCAAATAGCAAGATTGAACTGAATGCAATACGTAGAAATGTATTTCTGGAATTGAATTGCGTATACACAGAACCCAGTCACTCACATATGACATTGTAGCTGAGTGCTGCTGTGCGGAGGAAAAGACTCGGCTCTCTCAGTGTGACACTTTTAGGTCTCTTTAAGTTTTCTTCTTTCTGGCTGAGAGCAAGGACTCCTATTCAAATATAAGTACCCAAGTGGATTATTATTATATGAAATCCTGAATGCATTACGTAAATTTTATTCAAATACTTTACTCTGTTTAGCTCACCCGCAATATTTACCAACTACCTAGGCTTATTACTAGTTGCACGTATACACACACATTCCTACTACGTCTGTGTCTAGCCCTATCTCTATCTCTCTCTACATATCGTTAAAGTTGATGTTCAAAGCACAATTGAAAAAGAAGAAGGCCTTAAGCAGGCAGACACCACCGCTCACTCGCTTCCTTCTCTTCCTTCGATTGAGAATCTTCTTTTTCTCTCATGCTCTGCTAAAGATATGTGTGTACGCTGTGCGAGTGTGTCTAGCTCATTTATGCCTTGTGAATGGGCATTGAATGTTCCATACACTCCCGTCCAAGTCCAAGTCATCATCAAGGAACATTGTACGAGTGGCTTTGTTGCAAGAAATCATTCTGGACACGGAGGATTGGTAACCGTTCATGTCAGGACGTTGTTGTTCAAGTTAGTTAGGATGGAGTTAAACTATCAAGTCAACTGAGCACAGAGATATGAAATGAACTATGTAAAGCCGATGACTGAGCTCTACTCACCACTCTATTCAGGAATGTACTTTATGCACTGCCTCTCATTCTCATACTACACAACTATTCGCATATAAAAGTAGCTAATCTATGCACGATCCTTTATATGGGAAGATGCTATATGAAAATTCAGTCTCTATTGTAGCACAGAGTACTATATTATAATTTCTATACATCCTCCACTACACAAACAGACAAAATAACAAGCTATAATATACTTCCTATAATAATATGTGCATATAGATAAATACTGTTTGTTACAGAGAGTCAACAGAATGCAATAGAATAGAAAAGAATGGATGAATGTACTCTTTTTTACTTTTGTTGTTATACTAAGGCTATGCATATTATAATAGTAGGTATGTATGTAATGCATGGAGCTCGACTGATTTTGTTATATTTATTACTTAACTCATAGAAAAGCAGAGATTTTTGTAGTTAAATTGTATTAGCTTGCTATGAGACGACACAAGGACTGTCTAGGATCATCACATTATGGTGAATGGAAGGAGGAATACTGGACTGCACTATAATAATATCACACTACAGTCTGATAAATATATACGAGTGCTATAAAAGTTTTGAGGCTAAGAAAGTATGGGTTAGTGTTAGTTCTCGCGTCTCATTGTTCAATGACTGCCTTGCTTGCTTATGTATACTTTTGCTTCGTGTGTATTTTCCAAGAGTGGAGCAAGCAAGGCATATTATGGAGAGATGAGAGAGAGAGAGAGAGAGAGAGAGAGAGAGAGAGAGAGAGAGAGAGAGAGAGGGATAATATGTAAAGTTCATGTGGGGCACACAGTGTCAGTATAGTGCGTTCTTTGATAGACTAGAAGAAGTCAATGTATAATCCTGAAAGTTGGCTGACTGGAAAAAAGGAAGAGTCAGAGATGAAATCAGCATCCCTGTGGATTCCAAGGAATAGTCTTTCTTCCCTTTTGACTTTTCTACATGCAGACTGCTCTCTGGACTTGGGCAACTGCTATGCACTCTTCTTCTGCTCTGCATCTGCTATATGCTAATAGACAGAGTCCTACATTCATCGCATTATTCTGTATACCGAGAGAGAGAGAGAGACGGGCGAGGCTGGTGGCTCTTAAAAAGATGCTGACTTGTAGTTGTAAAGTGGCAATAGCTATGCATTCATTCCTTCTCCAATCTCACCGACTACAATCAATCCCATAGAATAAAAGGCCTCTTTCCTCTTACTACACACAGTCATGATAATAATGTACACAATAATATTATTATATCACATCGTGTCTATTACTCCATTCTCATACGAGCATCCACTTTGCAGCAGCTCGAAAGAAGAGTGAAATTATGAGGACTGAAAGAGAGTGGAGCTCTATGTGTGGCTATTATGGTCATAGGAGAGCTACGGCTAGTAGAGAAGAGAGTGGATGAAGCCAGAGAAGTCGACACTCGAATCTTTTGACCGACTCTCTTCGTCTACTCACTCACTTTGTTTTCTAGTGCATCTTTCCTCAATGAATAGGCTCTTGTGTTGTGTAAGTGAGGATTATTGTGCTCCCATCATCGTCCTCCGGAGCCTGACTATACTTCACAAGTTGTAAAATGGGCTCCTATAGCCAAATATAGTAAAACATTTAATACTTTTACATTCCATGACTCATTTATTATGAGGCTGACTATGAGACAACAAAATACTTCTTACGACCATGCCTTTCCATTCTGCTGCGTGCACAGAGAGAGGAGAAGTGCCATAAACTTTTTTCCAGAATGGGAGGAGGACAGGAAAACCTGTAGGAACCTAGCTAACTAACAATAAGTACCGAACTTAATGTATGAACCACACAAACTTTTATTTAACTCTATAGCTCATTAAAGCATTTAAGACGTTATTGTCCTCTTTCCTCCAAAATATCTCTTTCCCCCGACTTCACTTAAAAGATCATAGAATAAGTACTCCCTTAATATATACAAGACTTCAGTATCATCCTCTACATATACAGAATACAGATATTCAAGCTATTTAGGTAGTTACATGTACATATGATGTATGCACGCTAAATAAATCTGTGAGTGTCTAATATAGACAGTTTAAATGCATTCCACATTTATTGTTGACTTCCCAAGGAGTTTAAATTAACATGGAGACATTTAAAGAGCACACTCATCCATTTTTAAACATTCTACTCGACTCTCTGTTGATAAATTTGAATTGCGTCCACAGGTCAAAATGCGAAGTGGATTTATAATTCATGATTTGCCTTTTGGAGGATGACAAGTTGCATATTATTAGGTTGTTGCTAAGACGGACGGCGCATTTGAGTGATTAAGAAGTGAGCTGAGGGCCAGGTTAGTTGCTGCTCTTCTGCCACCCTCGGTCTTTTGTAATGGAGCGAGCGATGGCCGTGCCAGACATCTACGAACGACTACGACCCAAGGCAGATGTTCTTTTTCCGCTCCTTTTTGTGCATTAAAAATAAAGGAGAATGGAATGGCTGGTCTTCTGGGCTCCAGTCAGTGGACTGGCCAGCTTGCCTGCCTGCTTTTCCTCTCTCTCTCTCTGTCCCTGACTTCCTTTAAAAAATTCTACTCCAGTTAACATTAGCATTAATATACAGGAGGCTAGTGTGATGTTTGTGCCTTAAAGGGCTGTCTGTCCGCCTTTTTCTGCGCCTCGCGTACGCACGTTCCTACGGCTCATAGCTCCATGATGGTCCCTCTAGGAAAGGAAGGCTCTTCCTCTTACTGCTTCGCATGTGCCCACATCTCTCCACTGCCCAGCTACATGGAATTTAAATGGACAAGCTATACTTTACAGATAAATTGTCTTCTTCCAAATACTGACAAGATGCACACTTAAGTGCAGTGCAAACGCTACGTCACACCGTTTTACTCTTGTGAGACTGCTACCATCATGGAGTATTGTGTTACACGGCCAAAGGATCCGTCTCTGCCATGTCTCGGCTTATACAAATAGAACTCTTTTCATCTCATCTAAATAGATGTAAGTGCCTATACAGATGATAAGTAGACGCATTAAAGACGTTCAGATGCGAGTGATAGAGCATTTGTGGCTTGTAAACAAACGATAGGGATTAGATCATTTATTTGGTTTTGCTAGATGAATTGAATTTGGTGATGATCCCATGTGCGTGCCCATTTATTACCCCAACCCAACCTCACTTTTCATTCCACGTTCTATTACAGTATAGAGATCCTTTATACCATACCCAAATTACGACTCGTACACATGCAGCTATCTATCTATCTGTAATTCATATTTACTAGGCGTTAAATATTCTCCCATTAATTTTATGTACAGGTTGTCACCTAATTTTATGTTCAAGATTTGGAGAAAAAGTTCCTCCTATTATATCACACATATAATATCTTATAATGGATAGCATCATTATTATCTAACAGTGTTTGATTATTGCATATGGTTTACTATTAAATGAACATATATCTATACAAGAGAATCTAATTTCCCAAACAAATGAGGTTTTCCTATTCTTCCTGTCATGCTGTAACTGTATCCATGTATTATCATGCACCAATTTGTGAACATCCAGTTACAAGCCACCCTCATATTTTAAGCTTGTCGTTTTCCTCTCATTTTCAATAGAATTTACATCTGTCTATTTACACCGGTCAGTTCCCATCATATGATATAGGTACTCGTTCGTGATAACGATATCCTAATATTGTTGTATACTCAGTAAATATAATATTGAAAATCACCATTTATTTTCAGCTGAAACCAATAGGTATATTATACACCTATAGGTACCATATACTACTTGATATAAATGTTGTAAATTATGTGCTATCGCTGCATCTTAGTATTTAGGAACTGTTCATAGCATACTTAATTATTCAAAAAGGCTCAAGAATCCCGAAGACTTCTCATTATCATACAATCAGTAAAACTGAAGGAAAGAAGTGGAAATTAGGCAGTTGGGTGCCATCACAATATGAAAGACTGTAGGAAGTAATTGGCGTTAACGGACATTTAAGAATTTGGTTATACAGTAATCGTTCACATTTTCACATCGTCACGGTTAAATAAAAAAATGCGAATCTATTGCATACGATCCTATAAAATTTATATGCACATTATACATACAGTTAATAGGTTTTACTGAAGAGTGTCAGGAGTCGGAGTCCCAAGTTTGGACTTCTACACGTGTCAATATTAGGCTGCCCCCTATACCCTATTTGTTAAAATGATAAGTGAACAGTCCATTTTACGACTGTCTTTCTAAGCCAGTTCGTGTGCAAGTAGATGTGCTAGGAACGACAACTGTTACTCACATTTATCATCGTATCTGCTAATTGTAAAAGTATAAATAAGCATACATAAAAGTAGTAATATTGGACTCCTGCTTTGTATGCAGCACAACTAATTTCATTGTACGGAGTTACGTGCAGGGTATTTAAAGTCAATACGAAATACAATGCGTAAAAAGTACACACACACTTTATTACAATAAGTTTACACTGCTTACACAAAATAGACATGTACTTAAAAGGAACTTTTGGCAAGAACGTGAAAGAATGAAAGAATCCCCCAATATACACATTTACATTCGCCTACATGCAACATTTTATTTTTTAAAGAGAGAATAAAATCCATTGGAATGAAATATTTAAAAAAAGTTTTTGTATGAAATTACAGTCCAAAAGCTCTCTTGATCTTATCACATCTACAAAAATAAATTCACATTTAAGTACGAGTAAATTGTATTTTTACATGATGGGTACAGTCTTCACTGTCATTTTCAAATTGCACTTCATGGGGTCGTCTTACGTAAACTGAGTAATGAGTGTAGCATTGTAAATACAATGCCATACATGGGACAATGTGAATATTAAAAGAAATTATGACAAATTTCTTTCATATAAATTCTTAATGTTTTAACCGACAGAGCAAGTAAGTTTTATTGGCTAAAAGCAGAAAAGTTTTAATACCTCATAACTTTCTACACTAATTACTATCCATTCACGTTTGAGATTTGAGACACCATGAATAAATGTCAATTTGCCAAGTGCCTTTTAGAGAGCGCCTTTAGAATGGATTGTAAAAGTAATTCAGTAATTATTACCAATCTGCCACTCGTGTTTTACGAACAGAATTTAAAAAATAATAATAGGCACATTGCATGTCCTGCGTTAATATATTCCTACCAAATCATGACTGATGATGACTGAATACCAAATATGAAAGACTATAAACAAAACCATTCGCAAAGTTATTAAATACACACGTATTTACGCAAAGAATTAGATTAAAGGAAATGTGTACCTACTACCCTACTAATAAACTAAGACTTCCCCTAAAACAGGTCACTTTTCCAATACCTGAATCTGGAAAACGCCGCAATTAGGGCATGTAATTCATTCTTCAGTTTTCTTATGCGTGTTAATATATAGAACATGCTGCATAGTTTTTGTCACTTTATTCAGAAAATTGAAATACAGAAAATGGGCTTAAATATATTAGGTGTATATTTTTCGAAGTTGTCTTTGTATTTGCTGATTTAAAATCTACTTTATAGCCATTTCACAGCTACTATTACTTGTCACGCACTTTCTTAAGAAATTATCACCTTTCTATTGAGAGAATATCGTTAGAAAAATCGTACAGCAATATAAGTAACCTGTGTACATTTCCACTCCATTAATATAGCATTTAAAATAATCGTAATCATTCATTCCTGATACATGAATACACTATGCAGAATAATGCATACTTATATATGCTATATGTAAATAATTAACAACCTTTTAACAAACTCTAGACATAATATTATATACCAGGTACTGAATTACTAACGTTATATTATGGTAATTCTGGATTGTATTTAACTAATTTTTTACAGACAACTGCATTTTAACAACAAATACATACTAAATGGAAGGAAAGCTATAAAGAACCTTTTCAAAATTTAGTGATGACAAAAACTTGTACAATACAATGTAATAAAAGTCGAATCGTATTCTTTCTTTTACACTGGTATTATGGGCCCTTATGTACAAATTATGTTGGTAGCTATGAAAAATGATTTACGAGTAATTATACAAATTGAGCTAGAAAGTAGAATATTGATGGTAAATTCATAGAAATTTCACCTTCCAAGAAAGAATAAAAGAAGAAAGTGCGGATGGTGCGGTAAACAGTTTCCTGAACCAATTTAATATGAATCTGAACCTAAGCCAAAGGAAATTATATTTTGCTTACAAAGCGGCATTACAGCGTATCTAGAGAAATAATTGAGAGCACGATTTCTGTATTTCCTTCCACACACCAACAATAAATGGAGCTAGTTAGGAGAATTACCTCTCGCTGGTCATTTCCCAGGGAAATATTCTTATATGAAGAAAGTATTATTGGAAAGGTGGTCACATTATTCCTGAAAAATAAATTAATGCATTATGGAAGAAATGGGAAATTCCTCCCCCACATAAATATAATGCAGATATCAAAGAAATTCCCTACAGAAATCGTGGATGCGAAAAAAGACGCAGTATAGATGGTCCTTTTGATTCGGTTCGTCCGTTTCTAGAATACGAGCACTACTAGTGATATATTATATCCTTCAGAAGAAAAAGGAATGAATGGGCTTAAAGTAGAGCTGAGCAGAAAAGGCAGGAGACTCTTGTTGACAAAGCACCCAAAAATTCAGGTTACAAATTCCTGGAGTTACATGTAGTACATAATGACCAGGTTTTTCTAAAGGTTCTTTGTTGCAAAGAAAGAAATATGATCCGATATTTCGTTGAGACCGTGCCGTGCCGCAAGACGGAATTTCAAAACCGAGTGAAGGTCCCTATATGAACCATGTTCTTACATAAGATGAGTAAATATTTATAGTAGGAGATATCAGTAGTGAAGAGATGATGATACTTACTGCATTTTGGGACGGATGTGTATTATTTATATAGAGCCTTTTAAAGTGCACTGACTAAACGCCAATACAGCACTAATAAAGCCTTTGTTTACTTCGGAAATGCAATTGTATTGTAAGTGTATATATAGACTCAAGTACGTACAATTGTGTCGCTTATATGATGCGGGGTTCGCTAACAATGTTCTGTTATAAATAAGACGTAGTAAGTTTCAACGACGCAAAATGCGTGTATTGTTTTGATGGGATTATATAAGCTGTGGCTCGTGCATCCGCTCATTTCATCTGTTCAGCCTCTTCTTCTTTCGTTCGCCTAAGTCGTAGAGACTTTTTGTGAGTATCGTAATGTAACGGAAAGCTACATATCCTTGTTATCGTATTATATTATTATCAGAAATCCAGATCAGGAGCAGTTCAATTTACGGTCTCTTAGTATTTATGCCCAGGGAGGGATAGGTAGGTAGATGCACAGTTCTAGATAGATTCTTTCTTGATCTACAAATCTGTCATCTGATCCTCATCTCATCAACTTTTATTCTATTCCATGGCATCTAAGAAGAAGACGGAGAGTTTTCTGTTCGGATCTGTGATGGCTACTTTTGTGCTTTGGATTTGTGTTCTGTTAGCTGAGCCTCAGATGGAGAAGCAGAAAGAGTAGATGCATAAGTTCCTTATCTTAAGCTCTGCAGTCAATCTAGCATGGTAGAATATCTACTAGCTGTATCATGCATAGTTAATGTTGAATCTCGACAAATCTATAAGTAAGTTCTTATCTCGTGTGTTATGTTGTGATGTGTTTGGGAGGCTGTGTGTGCCGTGCCTTGGCAGAGCAGGGAAAGTCACATGCGAGAGGAGTGTGCTGTAATCCATAAAATTCTCATGTCGCTATTTAGTATCTCTTTCCGAATTCCATGTAAATACCAGAGATACGCAGAGGGAAAGGAGTTGCCAGTACAGGCATATTTTACTTCGCTCGATCTGAATTTTTATTTGTGTCTCCATGAACATTATGGCAAGTAGGAAGAGTTAAAAGTCAACAGTTAACTACGATCAACGTGTTTCTCGTTGCATCGATAAGAGAAACTCCTTGGCGTATTTGTAAACTTGAATCTTTATTTTTGCCAAAAGTTTAAATTAGAGATCATAGTGAAATGGGCTATGACCCTGCATCTCCACAAACTCAAATCGAAAAGGAAAATAAAGCAGCCAATTTTCTAATCGTGTTTGTCTTGAGCGAAAACAGAGGAGAGAGAGATGAAGCTATGAGGTCTGGAGAGGAGGAAATAAATTGCTGGTGGTAAAATGCATAAGAAACACCCCGAAAGGATATCTATCACTATTTTTTCGCCCATTTCAAGTCAAAGAGTGCTGTGGGCTTTAAAGCTCTGTGTCTAATGCTATTTAAAGCTCATCAAGCATAAATCAGAGAGCGAGTCGACAACAGGACGACATCCTTATTCGCCTTCTCTCCAAATCACATCTACTAAATACTCACACTGCACACCAACAAGCCACGTTGCGTTACGTTATGTTAGTTACACATTTTACATAACATTCCCTCACTCACAATCAGTGTCGTCATGTGCTCTTTATACAGCCGTTATAGACACATCACACTGAACAGCACATAATTCTGGATGTGGCCTTTTGGCTTCGGATCCTGCGACATCCTCCTCTCCAGACTTTAAGTAGACAGCAGGACCAGAAGGCGACACACATTATCATACTATTCCTTCAACTACTCCACATTTACTCTCCCAGAGATCTTCAAACAAATCTCTAGGCAACAACGGAACATCATTACATCACATCAAAATCACACGACTAAATAACAAGTCTTAAGCTTCCGAGAATAAAAGTATTTTCTTTTCATGTAGGCATTTCACCATGGCTAATGTAATTCCTTTACTCAACTCTTTATCTTAAGACAACTCTATCATTATGCCCTTTTCTAGTAGATCTTTTCCTTTACAGTGTGTATGTTCATTTTGCAATGCAGAAATAGGTCTGTGAAAGTGATGGATAATTTTGGCAATTCTATTAAGGAAATATTTGTTGGCGAGATTTTCTCATCCGACACTAAATTAATTTAAGCAAACTAAAGTAGAGGATTGTGACAATGGTTAATTAGCTAATACTAGCCCAGCGTATGTCTAAATAAAAGACAGTTCTACAATTATAATTGACTGAATTTATTTAGCACTATCTGTAGATCCTATATTATTTTTATTATTATGCTCTGCTGACTTCTATTTAATAGTAAATGCCAGAGTAGATATAGATATTAGTTATGTCATATTATTATTATGTTCTGTCTGGATGGCAGTCGACAGATAAATTCTTTCTCGGAGTCGGCTACATAAATAGTTACACAACTTGCTCAAGGCTCAATTAGAGGATCTTTATAGTGATCATAAATATAGATGCTTATTTATACTCTATATGTTTTGTACTAACTAAGTGCGTTAGCACAAATGAGATTGTTTTTCCTAGTAGCAGCAATTATTTCTACTGGAAGGATTTGTCCTAGAAGGACGTCTGCCTAGATAGTTCTGCATGGCCTCTACAAAACGCGCAGTTCAACTACAGAAATAATTATTTTCAGTAATTTCCTGTAGGAAGAGGAAATTGGTGGGAGGACGTCGCTAGAGACTCACTTCGCCTATTCCTTACTCCCATTTACCTTCTACTGCTTTAGTTCCCGTTCCCACTAAATACAATTGTCTCCCTTCAAAGTCCCTATTGACACCGCTACGCTCAACCTTCGATTCGCAGTGTGTCACACCACTAACTAGTTTACTGCTATCTACCAAGTACTAAGCACAATTTCATCTTCACGTCTACACTATCGCTAATTCCATCAATACCTAAATAATATTTCATCTGATAATAACGCTGTTTGTGAACATCGCCACTTCTGCTCTGGTTAAATGCAATTTCATAATCTAAAATTAAAATTAAATTACCTTCCAGTCTGCTAAATTTATTGATGCCAAAAATCAGGCTTTTATACTTGTTTCGTTTGTGAAAAAGCAATGTATACCTACTACACGAATGTTTCTCTTTTCAAGTCTTTTGACTTATTCTACTGCAAAGAATCTGACTTCTATTATAACATTTTGGTAGGGTTATAAATTGGCTAGCATTCGCGAATAGAACAGAAACTTTTATTTATTTAGGCAGTAAATTCATCATTTCCATTTATGTACAGCAAGCAATGTATGGCAACTTCACAGGTTTTTAAGGAAATCTGCATGGATATGAATGTCTTGCCTCCAAGTCAATTACTTAATTGTATGATTAAATAAGTTGTATCTCAGTAGTTTTCAGCTTTGATGAATTTGTTTGGTAATCAAATTTTTGCTCCATTGAGGCAGGCCTTTTTAAAGATGACATTATTTTCCAATTGACTACAGAATTTATTGAGATCCCCAGGAGTGAAGAAGTATTCGGAAATTTGGATGATAAATTATTCTTTTATGGCCAAATAATATACTTTGACTGCAGCTAAAGTCCCACAGTTGAAATAGGCCATAATAAAGCAGCTAAAAGTCCTGCATTCATTAAATTTTCATGAGGATCTCTTTACAAATAGGGACACGACCCACATAGGGTCGTGACGTATACGCTAGAATTTCATTTGCAAACGATAGGGATCAGAAGCTCATTAACTGTTAGCACAGCGAATTCATTCGGTTGTAATTAGTGCAATGAAACCCTAGAAAACGAAATGTTTCCTCATTAAATGAAGAGGGAAGGAAGAATGGATGTCAGAAGAGCTTGAACGTACCTAGTGGCTAATGTGAAATTGAATTTTATGTTGGTATTCCTCCATTTGCTTTTCTGATGGTAGCAAAGGGAGATATGTGTGAACATATTTATATCAATAAATACAATTCACGTTTCTATGCGAGCATATCCAAATATTCAACATTGTGTTAGTGTGTAAAAATGTTGGCCAGATTTCTAAACGTATTCAGATCAGATGTCATGTGTATACGTAACCCAGAAATGAATAGTGGAGTAGAGCTGAGTACGATCAAATTCATCAGATCAAGTTACCTTTTATGGACAACGTAAACTCTCTCTTATTAAATGCACTCACAGTTACTCCCTACAGTATGCTCAATTCTTTATGACATCATAAATATAATTTAGGTTTGTAAATACAATGCACCTACTTCATACAATAAAAAATTTTTAGTGCATATTACTCTATTCGAAATTACTTTATTGTTTGTCTATTATGTATTTAAAAATACCTAAACTGAATTTCTCTCAATAAATTATTTCATAACTTCACTCGATAACCTCACCACTGCATGGCCACAATAATTTAATACTCCAAGCGAGGATTAAATTTTAAATTCTAATTTCTAGTCACTTTTCTGCAACTCGCTGCCACACAAAACAAGGTATTATTACATATATATTACACATTTACAATTTGGCATTCATGAACCAATTCTAAAGAATAATTTTCCTTTATTGTCATCTAAGCAAGTAACGGGTTGCTATGAGAGTTAAATTTCCGTGTGTCTCGTACTTCATGACTATCATGACTATGACTCATGCTCCTGGAAACATATCATTATCAGACACATACATAATACACATTTCAAATATTTATCACGCAATTATTACTCTTTGATCCCAGAAACATGTTTATCAGAGAAACTAAAAAAATCAATACGGCAAATAAAGAAATTAATAAAGAAAAATGGCACTGGTGAGGCAAAAGGTAAAATCAAAGCCAAAAAAATCATTTCGTTTTAAAAATTGTAAAACTAACTTTCTTTTAAAATTTTGGAAAATAAGAAATGAATTTATCAGAATTAAACTAACAAATGAAGCGCACTGATGCTACATTTGAATTTTTAATGATGGGTACAATAAAAATATTGACTGGAAATTCATAGAATAACCATAATTTATAATTGTAACGGCAGGATATTATAGAGATGCTAAAAGTAAGGTACTCGCCACCAGCACCGCTTACTCTTAACACTCGCTAACTTGTAGATAGCCTACGGCCTACATGGACCTATCCACACCGTAATAAATGGCAATAATATGATTTGTAAACAGATGAATAATAAAACTACATCTCACGAAATCAACTTCAATCAAAGTACTTCTACTGAAGTCTCGAACATGGAAAATGATTCCCCTGAAATAATTTATATCGGAAAAGTATCTCCTGATATCATCTTTGTTCCAAATTCATCTGCTGACGCCTCGAACAACGAAACAGATTCACCCGATGTGGCTTATGTCAAAACAATTTATTGTAAAGCCATTATGGAGTCAGCAGAATTATTTTTCTGGCGCTATAACGGCAGCTCGGACGAGAGAGTAGCTAAGAAGACCTTGGATTGGTGGGCAGAACGTTTGTTGAAATTCTATAAACGCCACAAGAATTACCGCATTTCAGGGGATGGGCTAAAAATTGAGAGGATTGACGAAAGCCAGGACAGAGTAACGTTTGAAGATATCTGTGAAGCGTGTTTAAAATATTTGTGAAATAAAATCTGGTTTTCATATGAAAAATTCATAAAATTTATTTATAAATACGAAGCACAAGGATAATAATGTTGTGTATCATACTAACTATTTCAAAAGATGGCAAATATAATGCAAAAAAGCGGGTCAAGTTCGACAGGATTAGTTCAAAGTCTCATTATATGAAGCTGCTCAAAATTCCCATCCTATAAATGTGTGATAATCAGAATAGGACATCTTCATGGACCAAAGATAACATGAAGTAATATTGCATTCCTAAAGGTCAAGTCTTATGTATTTACATAATACTATTGTAGGTACTGTACAATGCAAAAATGCAAAATGTTTTCAACGTGTTAAAGTAATTCATAGATACAATAGAAATCTGTCAAAAGGTAGGACAAACTTGGCAGGAATTTCAATGCACGGGCGTTGATACGATTTGGCATTGTTTTCTATTCCATCTTCCGATTGTGATCTTTCATAGCTTAATTCAGAATTCTGCTGTGGTATGAGTAAAACATTCGTGAAAAAGTTGAGATGAGAAAGCAGTATAGAATGGGAATATGGGAAGGAGTACAAACCAAGGAAAGTACACGTTTACTAGTTTACGACTCTATTTACTTGATGCTAATGTTAGAGTAGGACATCGGTGTAGACCAATTTGGAATTGCCTTATTGCAACCTTTATTATCCTACTTATTTCCTCTGATTTATCTCAAATGTCGGTTTTGGAATTTTTAAGGGTGACATTAGTCAGTCGTCGCAATAGAAAATTTATTTATAACTACAAGGAAGTTACACTTACACTTTGGCATTATGCATTGCGGCATGCTTCTAAATATCACCTCGTGTCATTACTTCTCATGTGTCGGTGAGGCAAAAGTGAGAAAATGCCAATACGGAAAAATTAAGAGAAGTAAAAATAGAAAAATTGACATACATGACGTAAATGTCTATTACCTATTTATCCATTCTACGTCCACGAATGCATTATAAGCATGACATGCCAACTATTGTACAAGTGCCTAATAAATGAATATGGGTATGAATGAACTTCATTGAAAACTCTTAAATAAACAATTAAGATTTTCAATAAAGTTCCCAACAACTATGTGTATTCGTGTGGAACTAAGAGAAAAATAAGAATGCTTTAAAATTCTTACATTTTAGCAAAGTTTGTGAATATTGTGACTCAATGATTAATTCCTAGGATTCAAATCCTAATATTAGGGACATGCACGATACATCCATAAGAATAATCCGTGTAAAATAAGCATACATACATATACCTTTGATTTTAATATTATTTAGTTAGCATACTATATTATACTCTGTTTGCATTTGACACATACCTATCTTGGAAAAAAATCAACTTTTCAAACCTTGTGCGTCGAAAACTGGGAATGAGGTACTACATTACCAATTTAAATCCTAATTATGCAGTGTGGAACGTTGTTCCCAACAGATCTCAATTTTTTCTCTCTATATCTGTCTCTGATATATGAAGGGGTGTGGAAGAATTGAGATTGTAATTTGGATGTATATGATTGTATAATAGTAATGCCTTTATTTATATGTGAAGATGCATAGGAAGACAAAAGGATATAAATGAGACATTCCGCTTCAGTTGTCATCCTCGAATAATGTCTGCTCTGCTGTAGGTAACCTTAACTTGAATACACCATCATTATCATCATCATCCCGAATTACAGAACGAAACCTTAAAGAAGGAATAGCTACAGAAAGGAGAGAGTGAGGGCAGACACTGATGTGCATATGGACGCTGCTATTGCTACATGTGTTTTTCGCACTTGCATATAATTATCTAGGAATGTATCAAGCAGACATATATGAACACAGAATTGATGAAGAATATAATTATATAGTGCAATGTATAAACACAATCTAAATTAAGTACCTACCTATGTAAGGTTATATAATACTATCATGTCTTTATTACAAATATATTATGCGGCTATGACTGTAAAGCTCGCTGGACTTAAACAAAAGATGACAATTTCAATGTAAATCATATAATAAGAATCCCCTACGTCGCACATGTCAATATCAATAGACACTGTGTGACAAACAACTGCAGAGTTTCATAGACGCATCTCACATTCATTTTATCTGCTGGACTCGACTAATTCAGTACCCTGTTATTAGCTATTCACACAAGAGTGGAATTAATTCATCCTTATTACTAGGCTGATTTACTGGCTGACAAACACGATGAATATGACGAACGAGTAGGATAATTGGGAAGTGAGTGGCGACCTTATGTTCTCCAGCTCTCTCGCTCTCTCCCGCTCTTCCCCTCTAGGAAAGCTCTTCAACTAACCCATACATCAATTACGGTTACGCGGCACTTAGAAAATTGTTAAACTTCAGACAAGTCAACTAGAAACAACACTTGGCCAATATCAACAGAAATGCTAATCACCAATTGAAACTACTTGTACAGAAATGGACACCAAAATCCCAGTTTGTCAGCTATCTACGTAATACTCATATAGTCATACGAAGCAATAGCCAATGATGAGCAACAAATCTGTATGAAATGCATATTATAATAAAATCGCGATACGATGCGCAATAATTATAATAAGCATAGTATTATGTTGTGGAGAGAGCCAACGACAATCATTTGGATATATATTGGTCAAGCTATGGAATTATATTATTTAGTTTTTATTGTTTATTATGGTATATTGTTTGCTACTGAGAATCAACGCGATGCATGTAAAAGACTTGCAGTTTTCATGCAATACAATTGCATGCGTCTGTAATTCCACACCGTCTGTGATTCTCGTCTCCTGTAAAGTCTGTACGTCTGTGTTTCCGTGTCACCCTATCCCCTGGGGATGTTACTGTACCTACACATGTATTGGATTGGTGCTGTAATTTAGTCATCCATCAGTATTAACTTGGGAATTTTAACAACCCTCCCTTGGCCATCAAAAACATCATTTGCATGGTCAAAAGTCCTTATTTTAGCGGTCATGTCTCTTTCAGTTTTACAACGCCAGAATAGCATGCAGCAAAAATTCCGCAAACGAAAAATCTTACCTATTATAGAGTATTCTGACATTTTCTACTTGATTTAAATTGTATTTCGTGCAAACTGTTGATTACATTAACAAATATATTCCTTTTAAATGTAAATTATTAAAGGATTTATGTGTACACGCAAATCATTTCTTTCATTTATTAAAATTGTTAGTTGACTTGCTCTCGTGAACAAAAATGTGGGACCATATACAGTGTTTTTACTGGGTTCAACTTAGATAAATATGTTAATTTAATTTTTTTAATGTTACTGATGAGGACTTAGGGCAGCCGGTCGTTTTATGTAGGTACTGCTATTCACTATTAGTATCATAGGCCATTCACTGTAATTCTTAAATTTATATTAAGGTGACAAAGTAGGTCAATCCTGATACAACTTATTTCAATACTTTTATTGTTAAGTCAAGGAAGGATGAGTAGGTTCCACAGGGATGCTCGGATGCTATTACAGAATAGCCCACAGTCAATAAAAGCAACTGGTCTGCATTTTGTTAACTTAACAAGTGAATTGAGCTAAAGTGGATCTAATGCTTATAAATAAAATCAGTGGCCATTTTATCAGAATGACTGCACATCTCAATTTCGAAGAAAACATTACAACGAGGAGAAGTGAACGGAAAAAAATAGATTTAGAAAGATTGTCTGCTAATCTCAAAAGATTTTCCAAGGAATTTTATGTAATATTTTTAATTTTACTAGCAGGGTCACCAGCATCAGATAAAGACAATAGATTGCTCAACAGATCCTAAACAAAGGAATCTGTTGGATCCACCATTACTGTAGTCACACCAATGTAGTAGTAAATTCACATGAGCCTATTACAGCCATCACGTCTTCCAACAAATAATTCAGCCACTTTTATTCATCAAACCCTCATAAAGCTACTCAAAGAGAATTTCATAACCATTTATTGACAGTTAGACAGCCCCCATTGTATGCACCTAATAACTAAACCAACAACTACTTATTTATCACTTTAAATGCAATTATCCATAGGTATCTAACGGCAAAAAGCATAAATTAAATACAGAGACATGCTAAAATTAAAGTGTTACTATAGGAATGGTGGAACAATAACTATAAATTATAGTCACTATACATCAACAAGAGTGTCATGAATCTCACGAACGTCTTTTTAATTAACTTTGCATTGTGCGAAGCTTAGTATTTCAAATAGAGTCAGTTATCACAATTAAATTGCTTCAATAAACTAAAGAAAGGCATGCCATTGGTGGCAACTGTGGCAAGTGCCTTTGCGATCTCTTGTTATAATTAGCGTCATCCTGATGGGCAAAATTATCAAAATATTTTAATTATAAATAATTTTTAGTAGGGTTACTAGCGACCATTCTTCCTTACACAATTGCATATTATTATGCTGTATAAAATAACACATGCAATATTTAACTATCGGGAGATAAGTATTAGCACTATTTTTGACATTCCATAATTTGAGAATTTTTTAAAATTTAAACGTATTCTTTAAAATATCAAGAAGCGTATGCTATATAAATCCAAATAAGACTGTAAAGGCCGCAAACCAGTACATTTTAATCCGCATATTTAGACTTTATTACAGTCCAGTGCAATTCCTTTAGTGAGTACCTAATGCAGCACACTCGGTGGCTACAAATTCTTTAGCACAATTAAAAGAACCTAACAAGACATTGTATTGTCCATTTGTTGAGTGAGATTTAATTTCTTTTCAACTCTTGAATTGATGTTAAGTCAGTCTGTGGCCTGTGGGTTGTTGTTCCTAATTAGATCGTGGGCTTTGACATGAATTCTACGCAGTACTAATCGCTTATACACACGACATCCAGCTATCTATCTCTCGATTAACATTCTGAATGGAAGTAAATAAGGAAATATCTGTGGATTTTGTCCTTGTACATGCATCAAAATATTACACAGGTCATTGCAGTTTAAAGACAACGACAAAAATATTGCGTTAGTAGTTAGTACATAGATGGGAATTTAAAGAATCCTTTGTAACCGAATATTAAAACACTATCTTTAATGTTTACTGAACAACATTTTGAATAGATAGTAAATGAAAGGAGACCAGGTTAAGTAAACAGAAGTCATTATCTAACAACTGCACACATAGAGGAATTAATTGATTGTGTACATTCACAGCAGTCTCACAATATAAAGAATGCATATAGAGTCTATCTATATTGCTTGCTGTTGTATGACACGCGTAAATATTAGCATTAGTATAATTCATAGTGATTATGAGCTACATATAATTATATATGAATGTGCTTATTTCATGGCAATGCTAATTTCGACTTGTTTGCAAAATGCAACTCCTTTGATCAGATTCTACAAATCATTATCATTTTATCATACAAGCCATGCCTATTGAAGTACTTGTCGTTAGATTTAATTGTTTAAGTAGCATTCGCTGTTGTAGATTGGTGAAAAGACTAATCCAGTCTTATCCTTGTCGTTGAAAGAGAATAAATAGAGGTATAGACATGAAGTATTGTCTATGAGATGAATGGTAATTATATTTAATGTAGTTCAAATTCAAATCAACCTGCTTTCGCAAGATACAGTTATATGTTTACGAGGAGTCTGACGATGCAAAAGAAAATGATACAAGTACCGACTACCGACCCACTGACTTATCGCTGACAGTCTCGTTAACTCGCTGCGGAGAAGGAAGATGCAGTTTAAGTGCACAGTGGAGTACGAAATATGTGTGCCACAACTTCCCACGCAATTCTTTTCATCTTTTCTTCTCTCCTTTACATTTCAGCTCTGTAACGTTTCCCTCAAGAAAATTAAACATCTCAGAATCTAATGATGCATTGCAGGAACATGTAATAATATTATAATCCATCTGAACTTTAAACGTCTTACTCTGCAAGGATTTTAGTGGTACACCTGTAACATTTTTGTTCGCTTTGAAAACATCATTGAACTAATCTTGCTATTATTTTTATCAATTTGCATCAGTCTTTAAAAAAATATTTGCTAATGGCTCAGACTTGGCCAGTCGAAGAAAATTATTCTTTATAACTCAGTGATATCACAAATCATGGCATGACACGAGATTTCTTATGTACAATTTGACAATTTCACTTGTTGTGGACTAAAGGCATAAATTGCGCATCCTTCTTTACAATTATAAGTTATCTTATAACTCACAGAAATGGTGCTACATTGTGTCAATCACCATCTTTGGCCTATATTTGACATGTTTTACAGGTCTATCAAAAGTTAACTCCTCGAAAATCATTTTCTAATGCAATCCTATTTCATTTCACAACTGTATAAAGTTTGCGATGCGATTTATGTGATAGAGAGTTTGACGATTTCTAATATATTTTTATCTAATCCGCATAAATATTCCAATACAACACAATCCCTTTCATGACTTTTAATGATAAATAAATCTACAAAACTCTAACTTTAAAATCATACCAATAAACCAATTTTTTTTATCCCCAAGTCAAGGCTTTCTCCTGAAACAGTCATAAATTATTTATCATGGACAGAACATTCCAAAACGGAGTATCACAGTACAATAGTGTTATAAAATGTTAATTATATTTTAAAAGAAAAACTATTTTGTTCTCCATTCGTAACAGTTTTCATGGTAGTAGGTATTGCCACAGTTTTTTGAAAGCAGGTAATTAAATACCTAGGTATAAAGTTCGTTTATTTTAGAGTAAGTATTTAGATTGGAGATTATAAGTGCAAGTAAATGTGTAGGAACTTTATTTATTTGTCATTGCTTGAAACGAGAATGTGTTTATATTATTGATTGGGATGAAAATATCATAAAATCCTATTATAAGCAACTGTGTATTTATTTGAGTTACGAGTGAAGCTATGTGACTGAGTTCGTAGCTTCAGATTAGAATTAGAATCTAATTTTAATAGAGATTGACGGTTTTGCTTTGATTGCAAGTCAAAATTGAGTTGAAATGAAAATGCAATCACGCATCTCATGACATACCATTCGAAATCAGACAAGAGATGAGCAAAAAATTTCCAATCTCGCTACTTTGCTTAGATTAGTAGATATTTATCTTGAATTCGAGGAAAAGCAAATAACTGATTTCACAGTGAAGTGAACGAGAAGCAAACATGCAATCCACGACTATACGCTTTACTTATCTTTCTTTCTCAGCAATAATATGGTACCTACGCACGGATCCAAAACTGATTACTAAAAGTCCAATTGAAACGAAACAAATAGCGAATAAAGTATCAATGTGCCTACTTTGGTAGTAGAGGTGGGCAAACTCAAACAAACACAAGTCCCTATTTTCATATCTAAAATGGGGCACCAGTTTTTGTATTTCGCTTCAGATAAAAATGACTCCAGTGAATGAAAAGACTAGCAATCTCGACAGTTTGAATTCTACACAAGTTCCTATTGAAAAGGTCAACGGTAGCTTGACAATTTATTTCAAGCCCCATTTTCATTTGCTCGAAATTATTTTCCTGAATGGATCATAATATTGATTCGGAATGACTTCAAATAGCTTCCACTAATGTTGGGAGTGTCGACCACCTCTAGGCAATATACATTACTATATAATAGTAGGTACATAGATATACTGCTGTAAGAAAATTGACTTTTTCTACTTTATTTATCTGGAGTTTTATAGGAATACAAGATATGCACTTTGATTTCCTGTACTTATAAATATTTATACTATACTTCTTTACTTCCACTAACTAGAATGCTACAAATCGTAAGCAACGAAAACCAATTTGATCATTGTACATGATTTCCTTCGTGTAGTTAAAAAGGTTTCAGTTGCTTTCGCAAAGCCGAGTCTATGTAGCATTAGTGTAACTTTTTTGGTTGTCAGTAAGAACGGCATTGGAGCATGCATTCAGAAAATGTGCTCTATACAGTCATCGTGCCTTTGGATGTATTAGGAGAATAACCAGACAAAAGGTCTATTAAATAGTGCACAGGAACGAAATTTATGTTAATGATGCTACTTAATGTAATGTTGTTACGTAGACTACATACATAAATATCAACATATAGTAATAATAACGTCAGTTCATTGAATAATTCGTAAGGTGAGCCGAGATGTTGTTTGGAGAATAAAATGTAATAATGATACCTTTGGTCATAGAGGAACATAATACAACTCCTACACAAGATTACATTAGAGCCAGATAATATTATGTGCATTAAAAAAGACTAAGCCATAAAACTTGCAACACACAGATAAGAAATATTCACATGAAAAAATAACAAAGTATCGGAAATCCATAAGATCAAATCACTAGCTGCCAAGTTGACGTACTAAACCAACACAGGGCTTTCTGTTCAGATTCATTTTGTTCGCCATCGCCGCATGCTTTGTCAATCGTCATGCAGCCAAGAGAAATCTCTTCCTTGCGTCATAAAATCCGTAAAGTCGTACGACTGCAACAGAATGACGCGGAATGAAAAGGCAAATCCTTCTCATTTAATACGAATTGCGACAGTAATTGATAAAACTAATAGAGATTTTTAGAAATGAGCAGAAATGTTTGATAACAATCTCTCGAACATAATTTAATAAACAGTAAGTCATTAGAATCTAATTTCTTTGTTAGTTGGTACATACATAGATCCAGAAATACTGTGACACAAATGAGCATGCTGCATTTCTATTTAATTGCATATTCCGTTCATTTATCTGACAGTGAGCAAGTCTTTAAGAAACACGTCAAGCAATTTGTACATAATAAGTGGAGACAGACGAATGGTATGAACATAATAAGAAAGCGTCTCTGACTAAAAATACTTACAAAGTATAGTCGAAGTGAGTTAACTGACCGATCCACTTATTGCTAGACGATTAAACATAATGACAGACATGACACTGAATGAGTGAGTGGATGAGTCGAAGCCAATCATACGAACAGTTAGTTAGCTCTTTCGATTTGCTCTCATTGTGTTCTGTATGCAATGGTGCAGTTTGAAAATCTCTTTAGCTTATCGTACACAGCCTCCCATTTCTGTTGTGTATTTATTTGACCCGATGAGATGAGATCAAACAGAGAATGGAGAAGCACTGCCGACTATTTAGGAAAGTCATGTTTTCATTTCTGGTAGGATGAGAGTGCGACGTGAACTGAATTCCTAAATTCCCTGTGCATCATATTGCAGAGTTTCTGTTTAAGCAGATCAATCATATAGAAATACTATTTCCTAGACCTGTAATGCTCAGTGACAAAAAAGCAAGCAAATAGTACCCTGTGCTGTTGTGTTACAGCTGCATTTAAAAATCTAGAGCAGATGAGAACAACACTGTGAGAACATGCAACGTAATTGTAACTCTGGATGGAAGTGAACTATTGAGGCTAATCTAAAAGCCGAAGCTTAACTTCTAACAGTTTAACCTATAACCCGAGACATATAAAACCCATTTCGTTTGTTATGTTTAAATCCGCTTTACAATTATAGCTGATGCATTAAGAACACGCCAATATTATAATGCCTCTTTACCTATACACTTTTATTTAGCTACAACTATCCGTTCAATTTTTGTTGCTTTTTTATACTGCGTCAACCCAGCATTACTGCATACTTATTTATACTATCGCTTAAAATTGATTATTAAATCCAATCCCTATCCACTTTTTCTCGTGCATCTGATATTGCCAAATTTTTATTACGGGATAAATGCCTACTTTATATTGTTATCAGGGAAATATACAAATAGGCAGATTTAAATTTTTCCTGTAGTTGACTAAACAGTCACCACTAATTAATCGAACTTGAATTCAAAGTAAAAATACAAACACGACCTTAATTGTGCATGAAAAAAGGAGGAGATAAACGCCCACGTACATTCGTCGATAAGCATATAATATTGTAATACGAATACCTAAGTCCTAATTGAGCAACCTACATGTGTGCTGAATCTCTAAATACCCATATGCATGTTCTTTTGAAGTAGGATCCTCTATCAACTACTACCCTGTCAAATGTAATTATCAGGTCGTATAGCTGTTCGCAGTAGCCACTTAGTGCACTGTGAAACGACTACCAGCATCGTTGGCTATCTGGCTAAATTCAACTCGATAAATTGATCCTGTGTCCTGTTAGCATAGTTGATATTGTAGTCAATTAAAATTACAACAAATTAGATTTGTCCTTCTGCCCTCCTCTAGCTCTTTCTCTGTTTGCCATGGCCATAATAAAATAATAATATTATATAGTAGGCATGTGTGAGTGAGGATCAGTATCCGTTGGTCCACAGCCCGGCTCCTCCCTCATTATAAATAGACCTCGCCATAAAAACTGACGGGGGGAGGCTGCCTCTGCATGTTGAAATAAGCCTAGCAGGAATTTGTTAGATCCTTCAATTGATTCTCGATTAATTTTGAAGGAGATCAAAGTAAAAGGTTCTATAATTGTCGTAGAGATGCATAAAAGTAGCAAGAGCAACTGCTGCATATGCAAGTAGAGTACATAGTCCACTTAGGTAGGATGAGTCAGGTTAGGGCGCTAAGGTAAACAGAGCAGACCACCAGAAATAATAAGTCTGTCACTCAATTGCTGTGCAAAATAAATTTCACTTAGGTGGAGGTGACGTAGATAAAAGAGAAGGTCTGCTAGAGGATGCAAAGTACGCCACGCAGATATGATGTGGGCAGACGAGATCACAATCCTTAATTGAATTTCATCTTCTGATGGAAAACATTATATTCTCTCACATGTCCCTTTTTCTATTTAGCTGGCATGGCCATGGCAGAGAGCAGATATTCCTGATATTTGCAGATGTAAGTGGCAGGCACCTTGTCTCCTGGACCTGATTATTGTTTTCCTCGTAGCCACCAGCAAATATTCTGATAATATGCAAGATAGATAGATACACATTGCTCTGAGCATGCAGAAAGCAAGCGTCGGAGAATAATAACACATGGGGCGTGTAGCCCATAAGTAGCTGCATAAAGTACACATGCTGTCAATAGCCACTTTTATCAATCTTCTTTTTCAATTTTGTGATGAGGTGATGTGTGCCAAAGAGCCGTAAGCTTTACTCCTCTCCCACTTTACTCTGTTCCATCACTGACAATGAGATAAGTGTGAATTATGTCGGGAGATTGATATTTTAGTTTACTTTAGATATTAGACACTATCTGCGGATGAGAGTGTACACATTACGGCTCCACGTTCCCTTAACTTAAGAAGGCAATCGAATTTAGGCACTGTAAGACATGGGATATCCGAACACCCTCACTCCCTCATATCCTCCACTTTACGCTCCTTTCCTTACGATCTCCTGTGATGAGCTTTGATTTGATAATAAAATATGACTTCTCCACTTGACGTAACTGTGGCATTAGAGATAGAAGCACTTCTATCCAGAACATCCATATAATCTCTATATACGTTATGAATTTAGAGGCCTAAGGACTGCATGCTCCAAGTTATAGAGCTAATATGGTGGCAATAGTGCGGAATAATAAGCAAAGAGCATGTTTTACAGGATTGGCACATATTATGACTTATTGTGCCATTGCCATCGGCGATTCCCGATCCCTGAACTTTTACACTTTCGGTGGTATCACTTATCTGCGAGAGAGAAGACATGTCCCTATGTATGTACAATGTGCACAAAGTGAGGATATAACTGGGATTATTGCTGGATCTTTGTAAAAGTGGAATTCAGATGACCTACCTACTCTTCTGCTGCATTCTCCCTTTCCCTTGCCTGCCTGTCTGTCTGCCTGGATATCACAGCTTGACATAACAACTCGGACAAACAAAAGCAGCAGCCAAGTCAGCAGAAGACACGACGAGGAGGATAAAGTTAAGAACTTCTACATCCTTTCCCTCCTACTTTTACTTTACTCCATTTCTGCACTTTACACAGACAAATCTAATCCACAGCCTTCTTCAATATAACATGCCCTTCTTCGGACACACACACACACTTCCCCACTTAATTTACTTATGTACATCCAGTACAACCATCCATGTATATCTTACGCTATAGCACACATGGCAAAAACACAATAGTTGCTGGAACATCTTTAGCTAAATCCGTAATGCTCGATCCTCCCTTATTTTATGTACCTTTCTTATGCTCAAAGTTCGCCTCTCTCCGACTCTGTCTGCCAGCATCAAAGTTGACCTCACAAGGAATTTCATCTCATTTGTCATTCTTTGAGCTTTCAGTGTACTTTGACTACTTTTACCTACCAAGACCTTTCGTCATCCCCAATATTGCGAAATAACTTTCGGCATTTCCAAATCACGAGATTTTATACGATGGTGGGAATGGGGGCTTATTTTGCTCTGCAGAAATCACTTAAGTTTCTCACAGTTAATGACAACAGGAAAATATCCAGGAATGAAACACCTTTGCATGCTATAACGTATAAACGCAATTATACAAATATGCGTAGTTATACATTACATACCATCTTCAGTGTGCTCAAACAACAATTTCATTGTTGATTATTAATCGTGTTATAAGAAATCATTGTTGCAGCTGTACACGTGAAAGAACGGGGAGGCGATGGTTTTTTAAAATGCTTAAAGCTTTTAAAGGGATTCTTTACTGGACTCTCCAACTTTCATTCTACTAAACCTATGTAAGACGTTTTTCATGTAGGTTGGGAGCAAAACATTAACATTAAAACTTAAACAGGATGCATATGTTCAGAATAAGTGCAGAATTGCGATAAAAAATATAGAAAAGCATCAAAGCTGTTTTTATAACTGAACTTGGGAGAGACTGATCATTTTTCTTGGAAACAAAGACGGAGCAGAGGACAAAATTCAATATCAACGTCGACATGTGTGGAAATGTAATTTGGGTACATTGCCAGAGAACGTAATATATGTAAGCTCCCGCAGGATTACTGGCCATTGGTAATCTGTGTTAGGTATCTGTAGTTTAGTAGTTGAGGATTGGGCTATAAGCCGGACAAGAAAAAATGGGCTAGCTAAGTTACGTGCAAATAAGGCAGGGAGGGCAGGGCAGGCCGTCTGAAAGTCTGAATGAGAAAACACTTCAACCTTCGGAAAGAGTCTATCCAGTAAAAGTGTAATTTGCTGGGCTAGCTGTAAGGAAGGTCTGGGATTCTCCAGCTCTCCCAGAACTGCTACTCAAAGTCAAACTTTTCATTGACTATTCTTTGCTATTGTATGCATTAGCTTAGCCCAGCTTATTGTTAGCTCAACTGAACTATTATTGACTTTTGGCAATATCGACTTGGAAGGAAAGAGTTACAAGCTCCATGCAGAGATACTACTGACTGACGGACTTTCCTAGTTTCCGAGTTCCGTCCGTGCTTCGTAGTTGACTCGAGTCGAGTGAGAGTTGACTGGGGCCCATATGTATCTCTATATTTATACTCCATCTCATAAAGGCGAACCCTGCTCTGCTCTTCCCTATTATCTCTAATATAATAGAAATGGGCGCACTATTAATATTTGCATGTCATGTTTAACGAGCATAGGCACTTGTAAAAAAAGCTCCATTATTTCCCTATTACCATTTAGCAGGATATGGAGGAAATAGCGATTTGTACTTAGCAGGGACCATTACATCTCAAGCCCAAGAACCCAAGTTTAGTGCAAGGCAGTCTTTTAAAGGACTCTCCGCACAATTTAGATACATTGTCATTTATGCTCTTCAGTGTTTATGCTGAGATAGATGTTTTAAATTATAAGCCCGAGACATTAGCTGCCTTAGCCTTAGCCGCGCACTAATACTAATAAGGCACATTCTATAGCAAGTGCATGTTCTTATCATTACTGGATGTTATTACATGGACACAGCAAGTGCTACATTCAATTCAAATAAGAAGAACGTCAGCGACAGCAAGCAGTCGACGAAAAGTAACATTAGCCAGCTAGAGCTAATGTAAATAGCTAGTCGAATGTTATGAAATAATGATAAATGAAGGATGAACCACAGTATAGCTAGCCAAACATTTGCATTCCATGGCTCCTTGCAATTCATCTGGAATTTTTGCTAGGCATATTATATACACGCCACATAAATTAATAGTCCAAGTTCAAATACTACATATCCTCTCACTACTTATTTTTAGATTCAACCTACCTATGTTCTTAATGCACCTACATACTTACTTGCTTACGTATTCAAAGTTCATACCTGCTTGGGTTAGACAGAGCCAGAAACGTTCAGCCCTTCATTTCCTCTTACTATTAGTATAATACTGCAAACTGCAATTCTCGGAGTTAACCTTTCTCAGAATAATGAATGACTATAGAAATGTAAACAAGATATACAGTCAAATAATAATAATGACAGTATTTCTGCATGGCTTAGATAAATCTAGTCTATTCAGCTGGCTAAAGTAACGAGATATCGACTAGTTTTGCCTGCATTCTATCTACACGTATACTCCTTTTAGCATAATTACTCTCTATGACTTGTAATGAATGACAATTTTTGGCCTGTACATTTTCTAAGAGGAATAAAACGATTTTTCACATACCTGGACCATATAAGGTAGATATAGTGTAATAATAATACTTAGTAATGATAGTCTAACTTTGGCATGCATTTAATAATATTTCTTGCTTGATTGTGTCCTAATAATACATCTCGTAACTAGTACCTAGGACATAATATTACATATATATGTATAATAATATGCAGTAATGTATGCATTACTAAAGGAGCAATGTTGTTTGTAATTCTGCTATGTGATTCTTCACTAATGACAGAAGTTATTATATTCGCATTGAAAATGATTATAGGAGTGTATAGGAGGGCAAGTGTATATTATGTGAGGGGCGAGGTAGATAATAATAATATTGTATTGACGTTTAGCTTGTTCACTTTTCGACTTCTGTGTCTGTAGATTCATAAATAGAAAGGTAAGGTAAGGCTCATTTATAGAGTCAAGATAGTCAGGAATGGGATCGGAAGAGAGCTGTGCAACTCTTTGCTTTGCTTGAATGTGGAATAAAAGAGATTTGTGTGGCATGAGAGCTCGAGTCTGTTGGGTTTGGCCCAGTAAAGTCCTCTGTGCTATCCTAGTGGTTGCTAATGTCGAAGTCGTGTCTTTTGTACGGTGGGACTCTTCTGGGCATTGTATTGTGATGTGATATGACGGGTTAGTTGCTTGACTTAAGAGCCAGCGATGCTCCAGAAATTCTATGCAAATCTCAAGTCATGTCAAAGTCCTTGTTACAATACTGGCTCGTTAGGAGAAAATTTGTGCACTAGGCAAATTTCAATGTGTCTTTGACAAGCGTAGATTAGAGAGAGAGAGAGAGAGAGAGAGAGAGAGGTAGCTAACTGTAAAGAGCTGGCAGTCAACTCAACTCAAGTCACTCACTGCTACACACACAGACATAGACAGTCGGATTCCTCTCTTTCTAATAACACTGCTTATTCCATGCAATATATTTATGCTCACATGCATGCAGCAGCAAGGGAAATGAAAAATCTGATTGCTCAAGTGCTCTGCTGTCAAATGGAAGGATGTGTGTGGAGTGTGGTCGCCTCAACTTGACTTCATTCTCCATTTAAAGATAGAGAAAGGAACATATCTGTCTACAAGGCCTACTTACATTATCACTGGGACTTTAACGAAGACTAACTAGTAATAACTATATAGTAATAAATGGAAATGCCCACATAGTATTAAATATATCCCATATTCTTAATATATAAATAGAATGTCTTTGTATGCCGTGGCCTGGCACTGCCACTTGAACATCATCCTTCAATTCAGCCACTGCCAAAGGACACGGCCGTAGATACACTCCAAAACTACTTAAATAATATTTCACTATCATCGGATTCTCGGGCTGGAGTCTATTTCAGAACTAGGCTACAGGCTACATCACCAACCTTTGCGATTTCTACTAAAAGATATTTAAGAGGCACTCTACAACAACCACTAATAATGAGTAGGTAACTAAAAGATGTGGTCAATCTAAAACCGCATTCTCAGATTTACTTGTCCGTCTCCTGAAAGAAACGGTTGACCACATCGCAATTACGTAGTTGTCAGTTGTGTAAGTTAATAAAAAAACGCTGAAAATACTTATCCCTTTCATTGCATAATATGCAAATATTTTTCAATGAAGACACCATATATAAAGTCGAATTAAGTTCACGTTGCTAAATTACCAAATTTAGATATAAAGATGTATAACTCAATAGTTTGTGAAGACATTTCATGTTGGCTAATTCCGTTGGACCTTTGAAATTTTAGTCTTTCTCAATGATAATCCTTTGTGCAGTAGCTGAATCAGCTCTGCGGCTATGTTCTTGAAAAGCATCAAAGTAGTTGTTTGTGGAGCACCTCTAGCATTGCTTACTCGGTCATGTATAAGAATTGCATAGGATAAGTAAGTCCCTTACGACGATATCGTAATAGCTGATAGCTTCCAACGGCAATTCTGGAGATAGAACAGGAAAAAATGCTCAACTTGACTGCTTCAGTTCTGTCTAGCGCGCTACTCATGTTTCTACAGATGAAATTTGCCGAATTGACAATAACATTACCCAGTTTCCAGAGTTTTTCACCATACTTTGACAAAATTGCATCAATTCCACTACATCTCTACATCCTTACATAAAAACAAGGATATATTGATTATGGCTAAAGCCGTATATGTACGAGAGTATTCCTTTCACAGTTCTAGGAATTCATTTATATGGCTTGTAAACTATGCTCCCTATAATAGGATGCGTATGAGGGAGCGAGAATTTCCAAGAATTTATATCCCTTCGTTATCTATCTACTCGGTATATTTATTTGTAGAGAATAAAACTGTCAAAGCGTAAGGCCATTCTCTGTTGTCAAGCCAGAAGAGAAATATTATATAAAAACTGATTGGCATTAAAAGGTGTGTTTATATATCCTTTGAGTGGGATGAGAGAAATCTATTAAACCTTGCTGGCTATACATCATTTCTGACAGAGTTAGCAATTTGAGGATGAATATGTGCCGGCAGAGATATCGAAAAGGAGGGAGTGAAAGTACAAAGCTATTTGAGTGGGCGCATTCCTTGTAACTCGATTTAAAATGATGAGAGAAGTAGAATTTTGGATTCACCTGAGTGAGTGGAAATAGCTCAGCAGCTCCTTCCTACTCTACTCCTCATATCTAAACAACAAAATGCCCACTACACAGAGCACTCAAATTGAATTGGCAGATCTAAGTAGGTGCTTAAATTCGGAGACAGATCTCAACTCGGTTAAATTGCCTAGCCATGCCACAAACACATTTCTTCCCCAACACCAAAAGACTTTTAAAGGATTTGCACTTACAGTAGGTCATCTTTGTTGCTCGCCTCGCTCTTCGACGACATTGACGACTTCATTTCTGACGATTGCTTCTGGTGAAAATTTGCAGGGATTAGGACGGAAGACTGTGAAGATGTGTGTGGCCCTTCCATCGCTTCGCTCTTTTCTTCTCGTTTATCCTCGTTACTTGCCGATGGATTTGAATCTCTCATAGCACAAGAAGTGACAGTCTTCTTCTATTCCTCTCAGGTCGGCTTCAATCGCCGTCCCCGAGGCAGATCCACCAAGATGCACTTGTTGGAATCTTCCACAGCCTCAGTTTCAACTTTTTTAGCCTAGAAACAAACAGAGATAATGCGCCTTTTATATATAACAACCAACTACTTCCACATAAACATATCACTGCATAAATAATATCATGTATCCTGGCTATGTCTTACAAAATTTGCAGAATTCTTGGGTTATCGCGCAGTCCTACGTAAATATAAAGGGCGATACGATAAAAAATTATAAGAAAAGTTTTACACAGCATTATAGGAGTAGAAATGAAACTGCTTGACTGGTAATCACGTTCATTCTTAGAATACCTTTTACTGTTTTCGAGAAAATTGTATTTCCTTGACAGGAAGCCCGACAGAAGACGCATTTAGAGTTCAGTGTGTCATGTCAGACGGCAGATATTGATTAAGTAAAAGTTAAGGGCTACGACTGTAACTAGACGGAACGGAGCCATTGTGAACTGCTAACTGAACTGATACACAAGTCGCTATATATTGGCAAAACACACAACTACGTTTAATTTTCCTGTCTTAAAGTTGCTTTCAGCAGCGGTGTGTATTGTCGAGCAGAAGGGAGAATAACGGAGTAAGTTGCACAACTGCGTATTTCTCAGTAGAAATTTTTCCGCTTTTAGTCATTGAAATAGAAAATGGGATCTGACTATATGGTATAAGACAGGATCAGTGAATTGTGCGGAGCACATTACTTGTGTATACACTGCTTTGCTATATGCATGTATGTCTGTGACACGATGTGCAAGTTTTTTTGTTTATAAGGCGGATTAGTATGTTGCGTAATGTAAGTTATGTTTTTGAAGAGCACGATTTCAATCCGTCCGTCCATCCAACGGCACAAAAGTCGAATGACTGACAAGAGCACGTGTACTTCAACTATAACTCCACATCAGAATCAGCACAGTCACATAGAAAAGAGCCCCACTCGACTATATTATTATGATTATCATAGGCAGTTCTCCTAGCAGAGACCTACCACCTTCCTTATTAAAGCTCACAACCAAACAAGCATGTAATTTTATATCCGCCGATCCTCATATGTTGTCCCTATGTAGTTCTCAACGATTCTGAAGTGTAACAGTATTAGGAAGGCAGGCATAAGAGAAGATTCTTGTGAAGTGTACCGTTACGTTATGCTCTTTCTGTTCTAGACAAGTCAAACTCTACTTAAAGCTTTTTAGGAACAAAGCAAATGCAAGCAGACTGCCTGGCCTGACTCCGTGCGAACTTGCACTGGCCACACTGAGCTCTTCTCTCTCTCTCTCTCTCTGCCTACCACACATACACACACAACTCAACTATTACTCAACTCCAAGTCGAACATCGGAGAGAACCTCTTTTCCTGATATCAAGGGGTGATAAGTAGAATATTTAAGTTATACTAAGCGTATGGCGCAACATTGTCTTTGATATACGTCCACATTATGCCTAACTATATACACCACTCTCTACTTACTTAGATCTATCTAGCCATTCAGGTTTATTCAACTGGCCCTGGAACACAAGGTGCACTGCAAAACCCTATGACATAAATGAAATAAGAATTTCCTAGCGTAAACATCATCCCATTTTGTCCTTGTACTTGTCTTTATAAAGTTATTCTACATAAATAAAAGTTTAAGGATAAGTAAACAGGAATGTAAGGCATAAAACACTCAAAAGGAATAAAAAGGAAGCCCCAGATTCTAAGAGCACTCCTAAAAGCATGTTTTGAAGAGCAATTATTTTCTTAAAAAGTTCATTTCAATCTTTTTCCTCTTTTTTAAAACGATTTAAGAGATAAATTCGCTCGGATTTGTATTTGCTCCTTTCACTTTAGAAACCCAGGATTTTTAGGTCAAAAGACACAAACATAAGTAGGTCAAAAGACTATATTAATTTTCGAAATCTTGTTTTTTGATCCAGATTTCTATGTTTCAGGTTAGTGATTCAAAACTTTGAAGCTCTAAGATATTTAAATCACTACTAAAATAGATAGCTGTAAAATGACAAAATTATTCCCGAGATTCTCTTAGGTCACTTAGGTGCCCAGTTTGAATCAGGAACGCAAATGCTGTCACTATCAATCTTGATATAAACTATGTCTGTATGGAAGAATTTTCTAAGTTTATTGCTCATATGCTAGATAGATCAAATTTCCCCATTTCGAAAAGTTGGCACAACGAAAAATGAAGTGTATAGGATTTCAAAGGACGGATGTTCAGATGCATCAGTGCCAATTTTAATTTTACTACTTAACACTTAGCCTTGGAAAATTTCTAAATATCACATACGTGCTAATTGTAAAAGGTGTAATACATGAGTCATTTGTCGCGTGCATATTTCTAAGTGCATTATTATGTTCCCTTCCGTTTGAGATTGTAACATGGATACATATACATAGATAGGTACCTATGTACACAGTATGCTTATCTTGAGCAGATTACTAACATGCAAACTGCACACGTGTACCTTTTTTAGTTTTGCATATCCACAGTAATTTTAGCTTTTTTTGCTAATTATGTAAGTCATGTTCCTAAGTTGGCATGTTGATATTTAATGATGAAGAAAGAGATTAACGTAAATAGGAGTAGGACGTGCGCATAGCTTAACTCTCGGTTTTGCATACGGCAGGAGCAGGACATTGTAGGTACATGCATAATACCTTGCCATGTGTGTTAGTAGTTAGTTGGCTAATAGAGTATTTGGCTGAGGAAGAGATAGTAAAAGTGCAGAAGTAGCATGTGCGTGTATTATATCTCGATTTTTCATCTATGGAAAGATTAAGTGAGTGGAGAAAAAAATCTGCACATCATATCACAGTCAACTGCCAACAAAAATCTATAAAACTCTCAACTGAACTGACACAGCAAAAGTTAATAGCGGCGGTTTAACTTCGGTTCATAAGAGGTCAACTTTTTTCTTGGCTTGCCTTCCTAGAGCCAAAAGGCAGCTGCAAGAACTCAAATCACAGTCACACTCACTTTTCTCACTTGATTGTTTATGTTCTTTGAAATTCAGATGCAGTGCCTATGATGAGCTTATATTATTAGGCGTATTAGTGCTGTGCAATAAATAATTCATATGCTTAGGCTTTGGACGGACTTGGCTTAATATTGGACGACTATTAAAGACTTACAGCATTATCTATACATGTACGAACACCAATTCACAAGTGTTAGATGTTCTTGCAAAATGAGATGTGAAATGGAATCTTTTAGAGTTATTCTAACTTTTGAGCCATCCAACGTTAGTTTGACTCATATATTTATTTATTTATGAGTTATGTCTTGCTTTCTTTCCTCGCCTATTCTTCCTTGAATTGGGTTCCTGGTTCTAATCTGAGAATTTTATTAGCTCCTCTCAGTCTCATATCTGTGTCGGTCGGACGACGGAGCGAGAATAGCACTCAAAGATCATTCCTCTGTGTCCTCTGTGCTAAATACAAAATAAATACAGACGCAGTCCTGACAACCATTATCTCCCTTGCCCATTCAGACTGGAGACTGTTATCTTATCAATGGTTTTGTTTCATTTAAGTAAATTGTAATCAATCATGAGCTTAAATCAGGCTGCTTAGCTAGGCAAAGCACAAGCACAGTAAGTGCAATCCTAACTCAATGTAATCAGATCATAAACGGTAGCAAGAGCAAAAGTCATCAGACGAGACAACAAGTCTTTTCTGATTGGGACTGGCTGGACTCAACTTGATCTCTGCTTAGACAACTAAAACTAGTAGTGACAGATAACACTGTTTTTTACTTAGGCCCGCTCTTATTTCCTTAACGCTACTTTTAAGTAGCTCTGCGCCAAATAAAAGTTGTCTTCGTGTCATCGTTAGCTGATGCTCCCTTCACTTCTCTAATATTAAATGTTACACTATCTACTACAAAACTCACAATTAACTAGTGCAGCAATAAACCTTGATTATATATAATCCCAATACTACAGCTTATAGCGAGATAAATATATCCTTTGTCACATTTAAATAAAAATCCAATTAAAGTTTGGTAATTTTTGTTTTGGTTGCTGGAAAAAGTTGAAACACTATGTCAGATCATCTGCATTTTCTTCCTATAGGCAACAAGATGAGAACTGGAAAGACCTTTCGAGCGTTTCTTCAATGAAAGGCTTTAATGCATCGTACCTCAGATTTAATGAAGCAAATGTGACAAGGCTGATGTACACTAGAGTCTGATAGATTTGCTCTGTTGAGTCTGACATAGTCTGACTATCTATCTCTCTTTATTTATATTTGTTATATGATCAGGATTTTATTTATTGCTCTACCC